>NW_020770899.1:0-17578 GCF_900518735.1 Pseudonaja textilis | reverse complement strand
TAGAATAGAATAGAATAGAATAGAATAGAATAGAATAGAATAGAATAAAAAAACAGAGTTGGAAGGGATCTTGGAGGTCTTCTAGTCCAACCCCCTGCTTAGGCAGGAAACCCTACACCACTTCAGACAAATGGTTATCCAACATCTTTTTAAAAACTTCCAGTGTTGGAGCATTCACAACTTCTGGAGGCAAGTTTTTCCAGTGGTTAATTGTTCTATTGTCAGGAAATTTCTCCTTAGTTCTAAGTTGCTTCTCTCCTTGATTAGTTTCCACCCATTGCTTCTTGTCCTTCAGGTGCTCTTCCCATCAGCGTCTTCATGCTGTCTAAAAAAACATCAGCCCACACGTGCCTACAGACCCTTTTTATGTCTCTGACTTTGAAAGATGAAAAGGTTTTTGGTGACTAACTTGGGGGAGGATGGATCTGCCCACCTACTGCGTCAACGCCTACTAAACTTTGTTCTAAAATGCTAGTTGACTTTCATCCTTTCTAGTGTCTGTCACATCTTTTGTTGTGGTTGCGGGTGAGAAATGTGCAGTCTAGCCTTGGATGGAGATAAAAAGACACACAGAGAGAGACAGTTGCTTTGGGATTTAGGAAATTGCACTTTCGTGATTTGCTACATCTAGCTTCCTCTGTCGATTAAAAGAGATAAGTTAATGCACCATAAATGTTTGGGATGAGGCAGGCTACCGATGAGAGCAGAATTCCCTGGAAAAGTACGAAAGAACCGCATTTCTTGAGAAAGTTGCTTCTTTTTTTACTTTTTTTTCATGGGTTGGATTTGAGTCCTTCCAACAGAGCAGATCAATGTAACTTAATGGAAGAGAGGTACATTCATACGGAGTTCTGGTTCATCGTGGTCCAACTCGCCCTTTACCTTCTGCAGATCATCAAGAGCTGGAAAATAGGACAGAGACTTTATTGGCCTTTATTGACTTTATTGTTGCACTGGTTAATTGTTCTCACAGTCAGGAAATTTCTTCTTAGTTCTAGGTTGTTTCTCTTGTTGATTAGTTTCCATCCATTGCTTCCTCTCCTGCCTTCTGGTGCTTTGGAGAATAGCTTGACTCCCTCTTCTTTGGGGCAACCCCTGAGATATTGGAAGACTGGTATCATGTCACCCCTACTTCTTCTTTTCATCAAACTAGACATACCCAATTGGAGCAACTATTATTTATATGTTTTAGCCTCCAGTTCCCTAATCATCTTTGCTGCTCTTCTCTGCACTCTTTCTAGAATCTCAACATCTTTTTGTTTGCATGAGTCAGAAAGAGGACTGTGAAAATATCTACAGACCCCTCACATCCCAGACATAAACTGTTTCAACTCCTTCCCTCAAAATGACGCTATAGAGCCCTGCACACCAGAACAACTAGACACAAGGAGAGTTTTTCCTGAAAGCCATCGCTCTGCTAAACAAATAATTCCCTCAACACTGTCCAACTGTTTACTAAGTCTGCATTACTATTACTATTAATCCTGCCATCCTTCCTTTCACCCTCCCACTCATGACTGTATGTATCCTAACAATTTGTATTGACTGTTTCCTAGTATGATTTGATTGCTTATTGTACTACCCTATGACTATTATTGTTGTACCTGATGATTCTTGACTCTTGACGAGTCATTCTTGATGAATGTATGTTTTCTTTTATGTACACTGAGAGCATTTGCACCAAGACAAATTCCTTGTGTATCCAATCACACATGGCCAATAAAGAATTCTATTCTATTCTATTCTATTCTATTCTATTCTATTCTATTCTATTCTATTCTATTCTATTCTATTCTATATATTGTGGTGACCAAAACAGGATGCAGTATTCCAAGTGTGGCCTTACCAAGACATTATAAAATGGTATTAACACTTCATGTGATCTTGATTCTATCCCTATGTGGGTGCAAACTCAACGTTTTGTGTTGAGTGTGTATGAAGATTCCCAGTCATTTAGATCATGGTTGTCCCAAAGGTTCACAGAAAGACTAGTTGTATTTTGAAAAGCACCTTTGGGATGTTCTGTGTCATATCTCAATTTCCTTCCTCACTTATTACCGGGATCAACTTATCCATCCATCTGATTTCAGCGAGACGAGGAGAAAGAAATCCTCCATCTCTTTGATGGAGCTCTGTCAATCTCCTGGAATCCCTGAATTATACATAACTGCTCATCACAGATGAATTGATAGCCGGGACTCTTTGCGCTTAAGACCGAGAACAAATTATTATTTCTACATGCTCAGATCTGGCAAATTGTTTTGGTTGGAAACCAGAATAAAAATATTGGACCCTTTTGCTGGATTTCCTTTAAATCAAAATGCAACGGGGAAGAGGTGTGTGTCTGCATTTAAGTACTAGTGGTATCCGTTGATAAGATGCCACTCTGAAAGATATAAAACCTTCCATTTCTAACAGGGTTTGGTAACACGGGGTCATTGGCATCTTAGACTGCAAATCCAGTCAACTGTCTCAGGGATAGTCATGCAAGCCAGGGATGGGATGCTAACAGATAACAGATAATCAGAGTTAGAAGGGACCTTGTAAGTCATCTAGTCCAGCCCCCTGCCCAAGCAGGAGACCCTACATCATTTCTGACAGATGGGAGTCCAATCTCTTCTTGAAAGCTTCCAGGGATGAAGCTCCCACAATTTCTGAAGGCAACTTTTGTTCCATGGGTTGATTGTTCTCACCGTCAGAAAGTTTCTCCTTATTTCCAGGTTGAACATCTCCTTGTTCAGTTACCTTTTTTATATGACTTTTGGGGGGTGGGGGCTGTTGCAGTTTCCAAAGGGCATTAAACGAGTGGTCGTTAAGTTGAGGATTACTTGTGAAGCAGCCATTATTCGTTATTATGGCACAAATTGTGAATGTTAGTCATTTGGGGAGATACGTTGTTAGTTGAGGACTGCCTTGTTAGATTCAGTGGATAAGGCAGCCTCCTTTTCCTTCCTACTCCAGTTTTCTTCTAAATGTGCTGCTTCGCATCCCCTCCCCTCCTCCCGTCCCTGGGCTCCATCCCTTCCCTCTCTCTCCTGTTTCTCTGGCTGCCTCAGGGTTAGACTAAAACAGTATGTCTTGGAGAAGAGCCAGGTTGATGTCATGGTTGTTGACATTAGGCTAGAAACCAGGAGACCATGAGTTCTAGTTCCACCTTAGCCAGCTGGTTGATCTTGGGCCAGTCCCTTTCTCTCAACCCCAGGAAGGCATCAATGAAAAAAAAACACACACCAAGAAAACTGGAGGAACTGGTCAAGGCAGCCTTCAAGAATTGGACACAATTGAACAGAACAGAACACAATTTTGAGACGAGAACCTCCTTTTTGTAATGTGTCTTGTATGCTTGTTTCTCTTCTCCAGGTTCCCTCAAAAGCCCAGTGAACAAGACGGCCCTTACCTTAGTTGCTGTGAGCTCTTGCATCCTGGCTATGGTCTGCGGCACCCAGATCTCCTGTCCGCTCACTGTCAAAGTGACCCTTCATGTCCCTGAGCACTTCATTGCTGATGGTAAGAACTTTCTGCTTCTCTGCTTTTTGGTGCAAGGGTGTGGCTTCTCTAAGAGCATGACTTAGTCATCCTTTCTAAGCAGCTGCATCTCTCAAGAACTGTCATGCCCCTGTCGGAGTCTGAATCCGAGTAGGAAGACGGACAGCTTACAGGGAGCGGGAGTGTGGCTCCATTGGCTGTGGAGGAAACTGGGGAAGGGCAAAGTCCAGCTGGGCAGAGCAAGAGAGAGGTAGAACAAGGGAGTTCAGAGGAAGACCCAGACCCACCCCCTCTTCATCCTAGGGCTCGCAGGGAGGAACGGAGAAGAGAGCAACGTGGGTTGCATGGCTTACGGGGAAGGAAAGGGCCCTGATTCCTGTCATTAGCCACAGCTGGGAAGAGAGTTTAAAAGAAATGCATGCTGAGTGCGGCAGCTGCTGGGAAGTCTTATGTCTGATAAGCCAGTGAAGAGTCATCAGTGGCCTGTCCAACATTGTGTGTCACATAGTGGCTGATTAGGAATTAACAAGAATTATGGACAAAAAGCTGATTTGTTCTAATCCACTGTTGTTCCACGAAACCTTTGGGGTTTGTTTGTTTGGTTTTTTTGGTGGGGTGGGTTGTATTAAAGACATGTTATCCTGTAGACTACTTCATACTGATTAGACTCCCAATCCATAATTTATTTTGTTCCTTTTCAAAAAAAAAAAGGTGATATAAATGGGGTCATCATCCTTGGGAGAACCGATTCTGCAGTTTAAACCATGTGCTGATATTTTAATGGTGACATTTGGAAATAATTTTTTTTTTCTTTTCCACCTTGGCATTTGCAAAAGGGCTCCAACGTTGGACCCTTGGCTAATTTGCAGCACAAAAACATCCTTTATTTTGCATGCCTTAGCAAATCCAGACTTGGGTGTTTATTTCTGCTCTTTCTGCCTTGCCCTTTTATTTACGAGATCTCTGAATAATAACTCCTTTGAGTGTGATTGTTAATCGATACCGACGGAGCCAAAAATGGCACAGCTGACCCATGAAATATTCCAATTAAAAGGAGAATGTGGACCTGTTCTATCCTGAACATCAGCCAAGACTCTACATAGATTTAAAGTTCTCCGAATGGATCTGCAAACACATCACCTTACCAGGATAACAGAATAACAGAGTCGGAAGGGACCGTACAGGTCTTCCAGTCCAACCTGCTCAAGAAGGGAACCATATGCTATTTCAGACAAATGGTTATCCAACATCTTTTTAAAAGAAGCTTCTTAGATGAGAAGCGGAAATGTCTTCAAAATTAAAACCAAAAAGTCCAGTTGCCACTTGAAACAGGACCTTTGGGTTATTTCCTACAAAACTTTTTTTCAGATGGAGAAAGAGTCACAGTCGGAATGAGCACAGAGGAAGCAGCAAAACGTAAAGAAAGGAGAACCACATCAAACTCATCCTTTGAGACAATGAGCCATCAATAAAAAAAAAAAATTACAAAAAAAAGGAACCACTTAAAGAAACTTCTACAGCAAAAGCCCATTCTGTTTTTCAAATGATCAGGCAATACCCTTCCATGGCCTTCAGCTGAGCGGGAATCTGTCTTACACACTTTCCCTCCGGAGGGGGAAAAAAAAATGTCTAATCTCAAGTGTCTTTTCCACTTGCCAGACAATGGAGAGACCACTTTTGATGATGGAAGATGGAAGGAGTTCCCAGAAACCACCGCTTCTCTTTATAGCTCCCTGCTTCCAATATTTCTTGAGTTTCTTGACCTTATCTGAACCTGCCTTGCAATGTCTATCAAGTGCAACCTCTCGGAGACCCGAGCAAATTCAATTTTCTTCTTCCACACAGGAACCGAGCTTGAGAAGGCATTAAATTTTTCATCGGGTTCCCTTTCTCTCTCTCTCTCTCTCTCTCTCCTGCTGGTACATTTTCTGCCTCTGATGGGAGGGCAAATCGATGCTTTTTTTCTGGCCTTCTAGAGTGAAAGGATTGGTTTTCTCCAAGCAGATACACATTTTCTTAAAAATGTGTCCCATCATTTCCAGGAAAGCCACAAGCAGAGATCTACATTGTTAATCCAACTGTGGTATATTTTAAGTGAGAATGGAATGGAATGGAATGGAATGGAATAGAATAGAATAGAATAGAATAGAATAGAATAGAATAGAATAGAATAGAATAGAATAGAATAGAATAGGGGAATGGAGTAGAGTGGAGTGGAGTGGAGTAGAGTAGAGTAGAGTAGATTCACTTAACGACCAGGTTAGGTTAGGTTACCACTGCAGTGATTCATGTCACCCTTGTGTCCAGAAAGGTGATAAAATGGGGCAGAATTAGTCTTGCTTAGCAACAGAAAGGGGAAGTGTGAAAAACGGTCGTCACTTGTGCCGTTGTAACTTTGAGAGGTCATTAAATAAGCTGTCGTAAGTTGATGATTACCTGTAGCTTCCATACCCTAATTATTTTGGTCGTTACATTCTAAATTACGCTCCTCCTCAGTGTTGGAATTCAAAATAGTTTACT
The DNA here is from genome assembly GCF_900518735.1 of Pseudonaja textilis. The sequence continues at coordinate 11,572 of NW_020770899.1, read as the reverse complement.
ATCAATTCTATGGCTGCGCGCTTTGCACGTGGAACATTCTAAAACGGGCAGTTGTAAGCATGAAAACTTACCTTTCTGTCAGAGCTGGTGAGTAAAACAGCTGAGGTGGGGCAATCCACTCTGCCCCACCTATCAGCTGAGCTACAAGCAAGGGAAGTATAGGACAGGAAAGCGTGCTGACTGGTGCAACCAGATCGTTAGAACCGTTGCAAACCGGCAGCCATAACACCACTGGTCCTTCTTAAATACAGTGTCCAAAACTGGATAAAACATTGCAGGAAGACCGACTTTGGCATGGCATTAATTATAGCATAAGACATCAAGATTCAGGGTTTATGCCAGCTGGGTCAATGGCGTTTCTTCCATGTTTTCCTGGCCAGAATAAGCCAACATTTCATATTTTCCTTGGCAGCTCAGCCAGCAAACCGCCCCTTCAAAGTTGCTTCTCTTCCCCACAGTTTAGAACTGTATTTTAAGAGTGTCGTTTCAGCGATCATTCTCATTCTTGGTGCCATTTCACTCGGTCCCTCGTGTTTTTCATCTTCCGAAAAGCCATTATGTCTTGATTGGAGACTGCCCCACCTCCTCCCCTCTTCCAAGGGACATTAATCTGTTTTATTGGTATTTCATTGGCAGCTCTGATGGAAATCTTCTGCACCCTGCATAATTTTACTTGCAGAAATTTTTTTTCCCCTCCCTATCCTTCTGATACATGCACAGCTCGATCAAACTTCTTCAGCTTCTGATGTCAACATATATGTACACGAGTCAAAAGAAGGTGATAAATGTATAGCCATAACAGATGGGACGGGCAGTCATCCTTTGGGGCAATAACCGATCATTCTCACTGAGGCTGATAGAAGAGTATGTTTGTAGCTCAGCGTTGAACCTGGTCCTCTCTGACCTGGATGCTTTGCTTACAGGCCTTTCATTACCCAACTAAATAACATCATGAGTCCTAGAAGGCAGTGGGGTTTGCACTGTATTTATATATAGTTCCTTCTAGCACTGATGATGTGACCTAGTTCACTAATGAAATATCTGCAAGAAAACAACACAAATGAGAGAGCACCAAAGACCCCCAATTCTCCTCCTCTCCACACCCCTCCACTCCCTCATAGCACTGATGTTGTTACCTAGGTAGGTAATGAAATGTCTGCAAGAAAACAATCCAGCTCAGATAGCACCAAAACCCCACAATTCTCCTGCTTCTCCACATCCCCCCACTCCCTTGTAGCACTGATGATATTACCTAGTTGGGTAATGAAACATCTGCAAAGAAAGCCTCCAAGCTCAGAGAATACCAAGAACCCTCCAATTCTCCCTAATAATGTTATTTTGGGGATATGTGTCTTGCAAAAAGACAAAAACCGAGCCGAATTAAATGCAAGAGATGAGCTGGTGGACAAGTTATTAAAGACCAAAGTGTTACCAGTTCCCTGGTGTAAATATTTGAGGCATGTTTTCATTGCCTTAATAGGGACAACTGCTTTATCCATATTTTTTTCCGGAAAATTACTTCCTTAAATCTGCCACAATATTTGCAATCTGAACCACTCCCATCCTCTCTTTTCCTTTCCCCCCAGCTTTTTGACTGTTTAAATAGTTTCTAGGTTTGTGCAGCTGCTCCACCAACCTTCCAGGGGCAGTTGGTGGCCATCCCAATGGATGTAGAATTAGGGCAAGCCACGTTTTCGGTGGAGCGCAGCCAGATGTTATCTTGCTTGTCTGTTGACAAGGAAGATTACAGTTGCTCTATCTCCTGACTTCCGTTGAACCAATTCCCAATATATCGTAGCCAGAAGGGCAGTGACTGAAAACTCCGAGCTCACTTGCGCCTCTGAAGCAAATCCAAGTTGGGAAGGCAAAATAGATACACCATTGATCATTCGTTTATTTTATCTTGCTTTCTGTGTGACAGATGGAATCACAAAGGATTAAAAAAAGAAGAAGCAAAATGCACCAGGCATTGAGAAGGGATGGAAAGGGGAAAGAAGAGCAATTTTTTTCTAAAAGCAACGAAAATAGCTTGTAATGGGCTAATACTGGTGTGCATTTTGGACCCGTAAGCCAATGGAAACTGCTGCCATTGTGTTATATGTGTAGTTTGGAGCTGCCTCATTCTCCCTCCTTGGAATCTGTGTCTTAAAAAAGTCAATAAGTGGCTCAACAAAATGTAATTCCCCCACATGCCTTATTTAACTTTCCAGAGATAGAGTAGCTGCCAGTAATAACAGTAATAACATGCACACATACTTTTATCACCTGTTTTATAGAATCATAAGGTTGGAGAAGATCTCGGAGGAAGTCTTCTTCAACCTTATTAGAAGGTCAGAGAAGACCTTCTAGCCCAAGCCAGAAGTTCTCAGATCACCTTGGACAGATGGTTCTCCAATCTTTTCTTGAAAACCTCCAGCAATGGAGATTCAACAGCTTGGGGGAACAAGCTGTGTCACCGCTTGATAGATCTCTTTGGGCCAACTTGGTTTCAGTTCACCAATTCAATTTTGATCAGGCCTACTGAAATATCAAAGTCGATGGGTTCACACATACTCCTAAATTCCAGCCCATCAGATATCCATCCATCATATTTTAATCTCTAGGATCTCTCTACGTGTCTGAAAACCACAACTCTGTGTGGTTGGAAGTCAAAACAAATAGCCTCCAAGCTGAATGATTAATCACGCATCAATTTAATAACCCCGGCTCCTTTCGATGTGCTATAACATTCGGTGGCCCACATGGGCAAGATCTGCATAATCCATGCATATTTCCATCTTGCATTTCATATTTAAAACTTGATGTCATTCGGTAGGACTTATTTTAATGGGGATGCTTGTGACAAGAAGCATTCTGTGCCACTGCGGTAAACGAAAACAGAGGAACTGTGGACAACAGAGGGTGTAGGTAGAGCATTTGTCCTTGCAAAACTCAATTTGAAATATAATGTCAATTAAAACAAGGACAGAGTCTCTCTCTCTCTCTCTCTCTCTCTCTCTCTCTCTCTCTCTCTCTTTCTCTCTTTCTCTCTTTCTCTCTCTCTCTCTCTCTTTCTCTCTCTCTCTCTTTTTGTGGCCAGTCTGCATTTTATATACAGAATATGAGCGAGTCAGGAGAGAGGCTGGTGCGTTACAACATATAACAACAACAACAACAACAACAACAACAACAACAACAGAGTTGGAAGGAACCTTGGAGGTCTTCTACCCCAATCTCCTTCTCAGGCAAGAAACCCTATGAGCCATGGTGGTGCAGTGATTAGAGTGCAGTACTGTAGGCTACTTCTGCTGACTGCCAGCTGCCTGAAATTTGGCAGTTCAAATCCCACCAGCCTGAAGGTTGACTCGGTCTTCCATCTGATTAAAAAAACATGTGTGTGTGTGTTTGTGTGCGTGTTTGTGTGTGTGCATAAAAGCCACCTGGTCTAGGAACATATCATTACTCAAAGCCTTGCTTGAAATGGATTTACAATTGGACATAAAAGCAGAGAGTGTCTTCTGCTCCTCAAGCCAATTTTAGAACAACGTTGGGGAGGGACAAAAGATTTCGTATTATTTTTAAGTAATTTTCCTGAGTGAGGAAATTGAACCAAGCCCAGCTTGCTATAATGAGGGATTATAATTGCCTGGAGGCCTGAAACGCATCATGTGGGACTGTGAAATGTTCAATTAACAGTAGAACACTGCTGGAACTTGTGCCTGGTGTTGTTACGCTAGGAAATGAAAGGATGGAGATATATATATATATCTCCTTTCATTTCTATATGTAGGTATTCTTTCCATTTCCTATATATGTGCATATGTGTATTTGTATATGTGTATGTATCAAATATATAAATATTTGTGTAATTATTTGTAGATACACACACACACACACACATATATGTTACACACACATGCACATACATCTCTATCATCATCTCTATGTCTGTCTGTCTTATCATCCATCATCTATCTATATCTATCTGTCATATATCTCTATCTATCTCATGTCTTTCTATCTGTCTATATCTGTCTATCTATCTATCTATCTTTCTATCTATCTATCTATCATCTGTCTGTCTATCTATCTCTATCTATCTATCTCTATCTATCTATCTATCTATCTATCTATCTATCATCTGTCTATCTATCTATCTATCTATCTATCTATCTATCTATCTATCTATCTAAAAGTTTGTTTGCTTGCTTGGCTACAGATATATGGACTTGTTAAAGAGAAACCCTGATACCAATGCACAGGTATTCCTTGACTTACAACAGCTCATCTCATGCCCGTTTGAAGTTACAGTGGCACTGAAAAAAGCAATTTAGGACCGTTTTCCACCCTTACGTCCTTCGTAGAGGCTGCATGATCCCATGGCCCAAATTCACATGCTTAGCTGCTGGTTCACACTTACGATCGTTGTGGCATCCCCATGGTCATGGGATCCCAATTGAACAACCGTGAATCTTAGTAACTTAATCAACTGCAGCAAGGAAAGTCCTAAATATGGGACAAAGCTGACTTAACCAATGTTTTGTTTAGCAACGGGAAAAATTGGGGCTCATTTGTGGTTGTAAATCCAGGACTACCTTGTTATGTATTTGCAGAAGCGTAGATGTATAATGCATTTGTGCAACCAGGGCTAGAGATTAAAGCCCGTCTGGTTGATTTCCTACCCATCCCCTGGTTGGAGACGTGCTAAATAAGCTGTGACTACATTTGGCTCCCAAATGCCATCTTCCCTGATTGGCATGTGATGGAACTTTAATTGTTTCATCTGAAGATTGTTTATCTGTTTTCCCTCTGGCTAGCTTCACTGTGATGCTCGGAGAACGGGATGCAGCCATTACCAGCTCCCCTCTAATTTCCCTCTTGATCCTTGCAGGGAAATGCTGGCATTGGCACAGCTTCCCGTTTTCTTTTTAATTAAACAAGTTGCTTGAATTTAGATGAGAAAGAGAGAGAGAAGAAAGAAAGAAAGAAAGAAAGAAAGAAAGAAAGAAAGAAAGAAAGAAAGAAAGAAAGAGAGAGAGAGAGAGAGAGAAAGAAAAGAAAGAGAGAGAGAAAGGGAGGGAGGGGGGAGGAAGAAAGAAAGAGAGGGAGAGAGAGAAAGAAAAGAAAGAGAAGGAGAGAGAAAGGAAGGAAGGGAGAGAGAGTGGGGAGGAAGAAAGAGAGAGAGAGAGAAAAGAGAGAGAAGGAGAGAGAAAGGAAGGGAGGGAGGGAGAGGGGGAGGAAGAAAGAAAGAGAGAGAGAGAAAGAAAAGAAAGAGAGAGAGAAGGAGAGAGAAAGGAAGGGAGGGAGGGAGAGAGGGAAGGAAGAAAGAAAGAGAGAGGGGAGTGAGGAGAGAGATTCAATCTGCCTGTATCTCTGTCATTAGGCCTTAGTCAATCTGACCGGATCGAACTCCTGACAGTGGGCAGAGTTAGCTTGCAACACTTAATTTTAACGATTGCACAGGAAGGAAGGAAGGAAGGAAGGAAGGAAGGAAGGAAGGAAAATAGCAATAGCACTTAGACTTATATACCACTTCACAGTGCTTTCCAGCCCTCTCTACGAAGTTTACAGAGTCAGCCTCTTGCCCCCAACAATCTGAGTCCTCATTTTACCAATCTCGGAAGGACGGAAGGCTGAGTCAACTTTGAGCCTCCTTGACTCTTGAGCCCTTTGGAGATATTGAGTCTGTGCTATTGAACTGAACATGTTATGAACAATAAATCTTCTGTGTACCACTTTCGTTTGGTCACATGGTTTTATTTCTTTACAATTTAGGTTGGTCACAATTTTTAATGTGTGGATTGCTGGAACATCCCGGGAAAAGATAGAGAAAACTGAATATATATGTGCATAAGAGGTGGAAAGAAAAGAAAAAAAATGGAAAGAGAGACAGTTGGGTATTTTTAGCTGTGTCTTTTTGCCTCAACAATATTTAATAAGGGAACAGAACAAAGTCTTGCCATGTTTTATCTCTTTTTTGTTCTCTAAAATACACATTTTTTCTCAAATGTCAAGAACTTCAAACTTCTCTTTGTAGAAGCTTCAAAACGAAGTGGTTGAACTTTGATGAAGACCTGTGGATAAGGCGGTTTGAACCTCTGAAGCTGTTGTAGCCAACTTTGCTTTGATATAAATTTGAGTTGGAGAGAGAGGGGACCTAAGGGGTGGGGGGAAATCATAGAAGAAAACAAACTGTCTCAGGAGGTCCCTGCGGATCTACATACAATGAAGAATCAGTTGTGCTGGAGGCGATGACTTCTCGTGTGCATTAAAAAAAATAAAAATAAAAATTAGCTCCTTAGAATTAATTCAGCCCTGCTGCTGATACAGTAGTTATTCCAAAACATTCTGCATTTTTTCCCCCTTCCACATCGGTCTTCTGCCTTTTTGCTAGAAAACCAGTTCTTTTTATTGTCTCTTCCCCAAAGATGGTAGAATATTGGTGGGTGAGATGCAGGATTGTTGAATCTGTGCCTCTCAAGCACCCAATAATGCAATCCAGTTCCGAGGAAGATTTCATCAAATCCTACCAAATCATGCCAAAGGCTTTCTCGGATCAGGAAGCAGGTGCAATCAAGAAGAAGGAGGAGAAGGAGAAGTAGGAGTGGTGGTGATGATGATGGAACGGGGAGGAGGAGAAGAGAGGAGGAGAAGAGAGGAGGAGGAGGAGGAGGAGGAGGAGGAGGAGGAGGAGGAGGAGGAGGAGGAGGAGGAGGAGGAGGAAGAAGAGGAGGAAGAAGAAGAAGAAGAAGAAGAAGAAGAAGAAGAAGAAGAAGAAGAAGGTTTAATTGTAATATGCTCGTCTTACCCCTCAAAAGCTGATGAGAAGTCTACCAGAAAACATTTACAATGGTGTTAATCACCTGAACAAATGCTTAAACCTATCAAAAGAAGCCACTACCTCCTTTCACAGAAGAACAAGAAAAGCTGTTGCATGTTGGAGGCCATATTTCAGCCCATCACTGGTTGCAACTTAGCTCAGACATGAGTATTCTCTCTTCTCAAATGCATTTTCCTTCCAAGATGGACAGTAGCAAAACTTAACCTTCTTCTGTCTGTCACTTCAAGGTTAAGGGTAGCAACATCTTATCTCCAGAGGCTAAATGATGAGCCAGCCTTCTCCCATTCGTCAGAGGGGGAAAGAGTCGACACAAGGACATTGTGACTGAGAAATCTGTTCCTGGTTTTTGGTGGGTTTCCATAGCATTTCTTTGCAAACTCTGGCAGGATGTCTGGAGATCTTTCTTTTTCTTTCTTCCTTCCTTCCTTTTTCTTTTTCTCTTTCTTTCTTCTTCCTTTCTGTCTTTCCTTTCCTTCCTTTGCTTTTTTCTTCCTTATGCCTTCCTTCCTTCCTTCCTTCTTTTTTCCTTCCTTTCTTCTTTTTTCCTTCCTTTTTCTTCCTTTCTTCCTTTCCTTCCTTCCTCTTTTCTTTTCTTTCCTGCTTTCCCTCCTTCCCTCCCTCCCTCCTTCATTCCTCCCTTTCCTTCTTCCTTTCCTTCTTTTCTTTCCTTCTTTCCTTTCCTTCCTTCCTCCTCTCCATACTTCAGCTCTGATCTCTGTCACAGCGTTTTAAAACAGCCTTATAATCAGTGTAATTGAAGATCATAATTAATGAGAATGCAAGCATTTGTAAACTACCACCCTTCCTGCCCTTATTACACTAGCTGTCTGATATTAGATAAGGAAAACTGAAAATACATTTGCCTAATTAGAAGATGCATATTGCCAAGTGGGGGGATTAAACACATTTTTGCTGTTTCAGTATGGGTGTACAATGCGTGTGTGTGTGTGTTGTGTGTGTGTGAGAGAGAGAGAGCGAAAGAGGAACACACACACACACACACACACACACATATACCCAGCAATCATTATTTTTTTTCAACCTTATGGTCAACTCTGCATTGAACAACACTCTACTTTTAAGGCATTGTGTTAATTAAAATTTCTTCATGCTGAGATTTGTCCCCAGCCTTGTGATTAGCATACATATAAATGTTTGCTAATTGGTGGTTCCTTCAAACTCTCAACTTTCCAGTTGCTTTGCTATCGCTGCACTATTGTATCTTCGTTGTTGTGCGTACTGCACAGCGTGTTTGTGTTCTGGGGGGGACGAAGGTGAAAAAATGGTTTTCAAACCATGAAGTTTGTTTGTTTGTATCCTAACTTTATTGTGGGTTTTTTTTTACAAATAACTCCTGCTGGGGAATATTTCCAACACACTTTCTTTCTCCTATTTTCTCATCAACAAACCCTGTGAGCAGGACTAGAACTCACCGCCTCCTGGTGATTGGCCCAAATTCACCCAGTCGGCTTTCATGCCTATGGTGGGACTAGAACTCACTGTCTCCTGGTGACTAGCCCAAATTCACATATTTCTGCTATTTTCTGCCTCACCTTCTTTCTTTGTCTTGTAGGAAGCAGTTTTGTTGTCAGTGAGGGCAGCTACTTGGACTTCTCTGACTGGCTGAATCCTGCAAAGCTCTCCCTGTATTATCAAATCAATGCCACCTCGCCATGGATCCGTGATCTTTGTGGGCAGAGAACGACGGATGCGTGTGAGCATCTCTGCGATGAAGAAACTGGTAAGTGGACCATTGGCCAAGCTCAGGTCATCTGAATGGAGCTTTGTAGTCTCCTTCTCTTGAATTCAATCCCAAATCTCCTCTTCCAACCCAGCAAAGGTGGGTTCTATCCGAATTATAGAAAAATAATGGGTTTAAGTGTTCATCAACAATTGGTCTTCTCAGCAAAGGAGAAGATTGCCAGGCCGAAGAATCAATGCAAAAGAACATGGCTTCAATCCGATAAGGTCTCTAAAATTTACCATTCGGGGTGAATAGAAGTGCACGGTTGATGTACATTTAATTTCTCTCCAAAACAACTTTGAAAGAGCAATCTTGCTTCTAATCAAATAAACCCAGGTTGCCATCTATGTACAGAACCAGTCAATGAAAGATAATAATGGCAATCGCACTTAGACTTATATACAGCCCTCTCCATGTGGTTGACAGAGTCAGCAAATGGCCCCCAACAATCTGGGTCTTCGCTTTACTGACCTCGGAAGGATGAATGGCTGAGTCAACCTTGAGCCAGTCAGGATCAAACTGGTGGCAATGGGCAGAATTAACCTGCAATACTGCATTCTAATCACTGCACCGCCCTAGGAAGGAAAGGAAAGGAAAGGAAAGGAAAGGAAAGGAAAGGAAAGGAAAGGAAAGGAAAGGAAAGGAAAGGAAGGAAGAAAGGAAGGAAGGAAGGAAGGAAGGAAGGAAGGAAGGAAGGAAGGAAGGAAGGAAGGAAGGAAGGAAGGAAGGAAAGGAAAGGAAGGAAGGGGAGGAAGGAAGGAAGGAAGGAAGGAAGGAAGAATAGCAATAGCACTTAGACTTATATACCTCTTCACAGTGCTGTACTACCCTCTCTTAAGTGTTTTACCAAGTCAGCATCTTGACTACCAACCTCGGAAGGATGGAAGGCTGAGTCAACCTTGAGCCGGGGAGGATCAAACTGCTGACAGTCAGCAGAGTTAGCCTGTATTACAGCATTCTAACCACTGCAGCATCACAGCTCTTCCCAAGATCCTGGAAAAACGATCTTTAAAATCATATCATCTCCTTTCCTCTCCTTCTCTCTCCCTCCACCACCACCAGCACATTTGCAGTGGGGTGACCTCTGGTAAAAAAAATCCCTGATGCTGGGAACTGGATTTGGCCTCATTCCAACAGGAATGTAGGCTCGGGTCTGAACAGATTGCTCTGAGCTGCCTTTCTCAGATAATTGCCAGCAGAAGGTCAGATGCAGGGAGAAAGATCTCAGCTTCCTGAAAACAAAAGCTCCTTCTAATAGAATCAAGCTGCGCGTGTTGTTTGCAAAACCAAGAGAGGTGTGTAAACCGGTTGGCACCGGCAGAACCCATCCGTAGCATTCTTCTTCCTGTTTCTTTCTTAGAAAGTCTGTCTTAAAGCAGCTCAGGGTTAGGGGGCACCCGGGCTGAACAGATGATGGTGTGAACTCAACCAGTTGCGTTGTGCAAACCATGGTTTAATCAGCAAAGTCAAGTGGAAAAGCCTGACTTAGGCCGATGGGAACTTGAATGCTTTTGCAGAATTAATCGCTAGGTTGAGATGGAGATACGGCCGTCTTCAAATCTTGGCTTGCAGTTTTCACTGTGGACTAACTGGCCTGTATTTCTGCACTGGAGACATTCAGTATCTATTCACACAGCTAAATAAAGTATCCTATTTTTATTTCCTATTCTATTCCATGCCAATTTCTATTCTGTTCTGTTCTATTCCAATTTCTATTCTGTTTTATTCTATTATTTATTATTCTCTTTTCTATTCTGTTCTGTTCTATATATTCTATTCCAATTTCTATTCTGTTCTATTCTATTCTATTCTATTCTGACCTGGCCTAACCTAACCTAACCTAATTCTATTAGGGAGGAGGAAGAGGAGGAGGAGGAAGAGGAGGAGAAAACAGACTGTGGAGTCCTCTGAGCTTAGTGGTTTTCTTGAAGACATTTCATTCATTCTAGGTAACATCATCAGTGCTAGAAGAGAGTGGGGTGTGTGGGGAGGAGGAGGAGGGGGAGGAGGAGGAGGAAGAAGAAGAGGAGGAGGAGAAAACAGCCTGTGGAATCCTCTGAGCTTAGTAGTTTTCTTGAAGACATTTCATTCATTTTAGGTAACATCATCAGTGCTAGAAGAGGGAGACCAAACCTCACATCCTCTTAGCAATGATGATGCTACCTAGTTGGGCAATTAAATGTTAGGAGGAGGAGGTAGAGAAGGAAGAAGAGGAAGAAGAGGTGGAGGAGGAGGAGGAAGAGAAGGAGGACTTAAAATGCAGAGGAACTCCAGGTTCTGCCAGTGTGTGACATAAAAACACCGCCATTCATTAATCCACTAATTAACCAACGAATAACAACAGTAACATCTTTATATCACACAACGATGCTCCCTTCTCTGCTCTTCTCCAATCTGGGTGTTTTATTTTACCTTTTTTTTTTTTTCCTTCTTTCCCCAAGTCTGGCTGATTTGTAGAACATATATTTGTTATTCTGTAAGTGCGAGGAGTTAATGGCCCAGGCAGATAATAATAATAAAAAAACTCAGGAGGGAAGAAATGACTTATGAAGGGCCACTTCAATTGGAAAAATAAAAAAAACCCTTCCCTAAAAACAAATTGAGAGTGCGGTAGGGGGCCAGTTCCTTTTATCCATCCCTTTGCCTCTCCAAGCCAAGATGGGGTGCTTTCCTGCCAAGTCATTCCTACCCTGGTTTCTCCTTTCCTTACCCCATTCTCCACCCTAAATCAGACCTTCCCACACACCCCTATTTCCATTGCTGGAAAGGTTACTTTTTGGAAACTTCACCGTCATGAATCAGAAAGTTAGCTGGCTCCTAACAGCTCATAAATCAGGTCTCGGGCATCACCGGGACGATTATCCCCAGACGTTTAATCTTTTAATATCAAGACGTGTCTAAGACGGTGAATATTTTATAAAAGAGCGGTTGCAATTTAGCATGTCATTAGCCTGTCTTAGGTTTTTTTTTTTCCCTTCCTTTTTTGGGGGGGGGAGTTATCTCTCCCA
>NW_020770898.1:0-17579 GCF_900518735.1 Pseudonaja textilis | reverse complement strand
TGACTGGTATCAACTTCTCCCATAGGAAATGATCCGTATGTGAGCTACAAGAAAACACCAAACCATGAAGTTGAAGAGAGTTTTCATTTTGCCTTAGGCATTTTTATGGATCATTTCAAAAATTGAATAGATATATCAGAATTTAGTCCTTATCCATAACTTCTCAAATGTTTGAAAATGTAGGTAAATTTCTGGAGAATCATTATTTCATTCAACCTAACAGTAAATGTGTTAAAATGCCAGCAGCATTTTAACACAACACAATGGAGTCAATTCTATTCAACAGAATATAGTTTAGTTTATTGTTATTGCACATCATACAACAAAATTAAATACTACCTTCAGTGTACATTATGATTATGAAAATAAATACAAACACATATTCTTCACATTCTATACAATGAATTGAAACCCCTTGATATTGCACTGTACAATAGAATTCAATAATTTTACTGCTTTGGGATAGAAGTTGTTTTTCAGCCTATTTGTCCTTGTTTTTATTATTCTGTGCCATCTGCCAGATTTTAATAATTCAAAAAAAAAAGTGCTCAGGATGAAATGGATCTTTGAGAATGTATATGGGGAATACATATATTATCATGAAAACTGTTTGTCAAAAAGAAAGCCAATATGCCACAGTGGTTAAAGTGTCGGACTAGTAATTGGAAGACTTCTAGTCCAACCTTAGGCACAAAACCAGCTGGATGATCTTGTGTTAGCCCTATGAAGTATAGCAAACCACTTCTACAATCTTGCCAAGAATACTGTAGGGACATATCCAAGCAAGAAGCTAACAAGAAAATTATAACTAAGACTTAGGGAGTAACTGAAAATTACTCAGCCAGCATAAGTGATAAGGCATTTGAGTGCTACTTTCCCTTTTTCTGCACAAATATCTTTCCTAGTTGACTCTGTGAATGAATGAATGAATGAATGAATGAATGAATGTCCCAATAATTGCAGTAATAAATGCAGGAAAAATTACAAGAGCAATTTTCTTTATTTTAACTAGACCCTAAAGAGCAGGGAAAAAAGAGAGCATCAAGCCTGACTTATTGGGGGTGTCTAGTTTAATGAAAAGAAGGACTAAGGTTATTATGATAGTACTGTTCTAATATTTAAAGGGCTGTCAGGAAGAAGAAGGAGTCAACATATTCTCCAAAGCACAAGATGGTAGGAAAAGGAGGAATGATGGAAACTAATCAAGGAGAGAAGCAACTTAGAACTAAGGAGGAATTTCCTGATAGTTGAGAACAATTAATCAATGGAATAGCTTCCCTCCAGAAGTTCTGGGTGCTCCATCACTGGATGATTTTTAAAAAGAGACTGGACAGCCACTTGTCAGGAATTCCATAGGGTCTTCTGCTTGAGCAGGGTTGAACTACAAGACCTCCAAGGTCCCTTCCAACTCTACAATTCTGTTATGTATTCACCATGGAATCTAATTTTGATTTTGAGTCACTTAAATCTTAGGTGAGATTTGTCAGAAAGAACACAAAAAATGCTCTTGGTTATTCTTAATCAATTGGTTAATCTTTTCATCAATTAAAAAGAACAGGTCAAGTCCCCTAGACTCACCTGTGGAATCTTGTAAAAATCTACCATGTCTGCTATATGGGATGAAGTATCTGATCCAAGTCCTCCAATGATAGCCATGAGGTTTTTCCTGGTGCCACATCTGTAGTTGGGGGCAAATATATGTGATTTGAAGACCATGTCCAGAGTGGTCCGATAAGTCATCTTTGGATTATTGTAGCTGTCATAGATGTGAAATCCAAAGGTAACATTGGGCAAGATTTGTGGATTCTCATTGATCTCTTTCACAGTGAAGACAAAGGAAAGGACATGCTGGTAAAATTTTATGATGATACTGCAAGTAAGGAAAGTCTTCAGAAAACATAGAACAGTATTGAAAAAAAAAATAGTGATTTCGGCCTGTGATTACAATTAAACTTTTTACAATATAGTGCTAGTATTTCTAGTCTATTAAACATTTTTGGCTACAGTCTATGTATTATAGTATTTATGAATGATTATATACTTCATTCACAGAGTGTTGCTCCTAGTAACAAATACTAATAATAAAGTTTTTAGGATTTTAATGCAATATTCAATGGCAACACTATGTTCCAAATGTATTCTACTTTTCTCTTTACCTCTCCTAAACAAATTGTTGCAGGAATTGGGTATGGCTAGTCTAAAGAAATGGAACTAAGGGTTACATGATATCAGTATTTCACTATTTGAGGAGCTGCCACAAAGAAGAGGGAGTCGACTTATTTATCCAAAGAGATTTAACAGATAATCAGAATAGGAAGGGACCTTGTAGGTCATCTAGTCCAACCCCCCACCCAAGCAGGAGACCCTACACCATTTCTGACAAATGGCAGTCCAATCTCTTCTTGAAAGTCTCAAGTGATGGCGATCCTACAACTTCCGAGGGCAAGCTGTTCCATTGGTTGATTGTTCTCACTATCAGAAAGTTTCTCCTTATTTCTAGATTAAATCTCTCCTTGTTCAGTTTCCATCCATTATTCCTCATCTGGCCTACAGGTGCTTTAGAAAATAGCTTGACCCCTTCCTCTCTGTGGCAGCCCCTCAAATATTGGAAGACCGCTATCATGTCTCCCCTGGTCCTTCTCTTTACTAGACTGGCCAAGACAAGTTCCTGCAAATATTCATTGTATGTTTTAGCCTCCAGTCCCCGAATCATCCTCGTTGCTCTTCTCTGTACTTTTTCTAGAGTCTCAACATCTTTTTTATACTGTCGTGAGCAAAACTGGATGCTGTACTCTAAGTGTGGTCTTACTAAGGCTTTATAGAGTGGTATTAGTACTTCCTTTAATCTTGACTGTTAATACAATTCAGGATTGCATTAGCTTTTTTGGCTGCTGCTGCACACTGCTGCCTCATATTTAGCTAGTTGTCCACTAAGACTCCAATATCCCTCTCCCAGTTACTGCTATTGAGCCTGGTTTCATACTGCTATTGAGCCTGGTTAGATATGGCCCAGTGTTCTAGTCTGTCAAGATCCATCTGGATCTTGAGACTATCTTCTTGGGTGTTAGCTATTCCGGCCAGCTTAGTATCATTTGCAAATTTGGCAAGTTCTCCTTCTAGTCCCTCATCTAAGTCATTAATGAAGATATTGAAGAGTACTGGGCCTAAGACGGAATCTTGTGGCACCCCACTGCTTACTTCTCTCCATGTAGACTTAGATCCATTAAAGATTACTCATTGAGTATGGTTTGCCAGCCAGTTGAGAGTCCATCTAGTGGTGGTGCTATCTATTCCACTTTTTTCTAGCTTACTAAGAAGTAGATTGTGGTCTACTTTGTCAAATGCCTTGCTGAAATCTAAATAAATTATATCCACAGTATTTTGCTGGTCTACTAATTTAGTTACTCTGTTGAAGAATGAAATAAGATTGGTTTGGCACGATCTTTTCTTAACAAAACCGTGCACCAGAAGGCAAGCCAAGAAACAATGAATGGAAACTGATCAAGGAGAGAAGCAACCTGGAATTAAGGAGAAACTTCCTGACAGTGAGGATCTGTTGGAAAAGCTTGCCCTAAAAAGTTGTAGGTGTTTCATCACTGGAGGTTTTTAAGAAAAGACAGGAAAGCCACATGTCTGAAGTGGTATAGAGCCTCCTGCTTGAACAAGGGGTTGGGCTAGAAGACCTTCAGGGTCTCTTCTAACTCTGTCCTGTTTGATTGAAGCTTAATTATTCATTCTTCTTTTCTGGCTAATTTCCATGGACCTACAGAAGAATATACGAATAATGGAACAAGCTGTCCCCTATTACTTTGATTTCTGTAGCATCAGAGTTAGGATAATGCTGTAGGGGATAGAAGGGTGATGATACTGTAGAATAAAAGCTACTACATCTGTTAATTCAGACACCTGGCAACAAACACAAATGCAAAAAGGAAACGCAGAGCCTTATAAAAGCACTCAACAGGTTGACCTTTCCTGTACAGATAAGAAAGACAAAAAGTTGGAGAATAATCAGTTCCTACAGTAGCAATAGCCCAGATTCAAATCATCCTGGCCCCAATGTCCACTCATTACAGTCCAAACTGGAATTTCAGAAATTGGCTTAAGAACCAACTAGAAACTGCAAGAGAGACCAACAGCTTAGGTTGCAGTGTGGAATTGCTCAGAATCTTTGAGAAACTAAAACTACAGCGAATGACTTAGTTGGGAATGAAGAATCCACATTTCTTCTGAATCACTGTTATAATTTAAGATAAAACACTTCAAATTTCAGATTGGTATTCCTTGAGCACCATGTTTTATGCTGGTTTCCTTTCTAAACTCCTTCAGCTATAATCTTTTAAGTTATAAAGATCACTGAAGATAAATCTCTAATTCTGTCTTTCAAATAAACTTTGAAGTTGGACGTTGAAGCTCTCTTTCTAAAAAAATTACAAACCTGTAAATTATATTCTTATTTTACTTAATAGATTGGAGATATCTTTTAATTCTTTTTTTTCATTTTATTAAATTCTTGTGTCTTAAAGAATGGTGACCTAGCAATTCATATTCACCCTTTTACTAAAAAACAAAATGAAGTATCTTAAAAGTCTTATTTAGCCCATAGCTTAAAACCCAATGAAAACTCAACTAGTTACTTGACCAGATCTGTTTACATCTGCTTCCTTTGAACAGCTTTTATCTCAAAAGAATAGGTGCTGACATATAGAAAAGCTGAGACAAAACAAAGAAACATTAGGTGGAAACGACTGTAGAATTTGCTTACTCTGAAAGTCCATAGAGGTCCTGAGATGGGTGTACATCGAACGTATGTTCACTGAAGCCATAAAGATGCTGTGAAGCGATCCCTCCAATGAGGAAATCACCTGGTTGGAACCATTCATGTGGAATAGGAATAGGATCAGATTCTGGGCACTTGAGGGCATTCACTTTGATCACTGGGAACATCAGAATGAATAACACATCAGCAGCCAAAAAGTCCTCTAAAAGAGGTCTCCAACATATCAAGCCACACCAGTGGATCTGACTTAGCATACTAAAGTTTCTCAACACACCTCCTAAGGAAAAAAAAAGAATCAATTTAAATCTTTAACTTCAATGGAGATACAGACATGTGTGTTTTAATAATGACTGAGGTTCCTACAACTCAAATCTAACATTGGTCTGATCAAAGAAAGAAAAGAGGCTGGAGGAATTGAACTCAATAATCCAGTTGGGCTCTTCCCACCTCCCAAGCTCTCCATGGAACTGGGACTGGTTTATAAACTCTTTCAACCTTGCTTTCTATTGCTCACTGCTTTCTGGAAAATCTCTGGAGCTTTGAGCAAATGACAGTCATTTGAACCAACTCCAGGAAGAGTTCCCTGTTAAAAGTATTTTTCTCCATAAATGGTCTTAAAATGAAAAAAAAAAAAAAACCCTTATAATTGTTAATTGTCAAAGTAAGAAAGTTACTCCCACTTTCTAATATAAAAGTAATTCAAAAATCGAATGATTTTTATGATAATACACACATAGACCCAGACAGCATGAAAAATTTTGTTTTTATCTATCCTAATTGAGAGTACAAAATAGGGGGCAGGAGCTTGCAGAAAACTATAAAAGTGTACATATAGTATATTGTGCATGACATGCCTTCTGCCCCTTTCCATCTTTTAATGCTTTTTCTTTTTAAAAAATACTTTATTTCATTTGGATGCCATCAAACTCTAATTTACTTTGAGTGACTCACAACAATAAACTCCAATTGATTCTGGGTAACTCACAATAATAAAATAAAGTTTGGAAAACCCAAAATACATAAAATTAACTACAGAGCAAACGTAAGACATCAACTTGTACAGCAAATTGGACTTTTTTCGTTGTCATAAGGAGGGAGGGAGGAAAGATCTGAAAGAGCAGCAAGGCAATCAAAACCAGAAGTGCATTCCATGCATACCTTACCAAGTCTGTATTCTGGGTTACCAATCCAGTTGGAGGGGTGCGATCTCTAGAGCCTGCAAATGTCCTCTATTGGAGAATGTGATTTATGATACACCCAGGGGGAGGGGGGAAACAGGGTCATAGATGCACCATAAATTATATGAGTCAGAATTGGCTTCATTAGGATAAGTGCCAACATGTTGCTCCTAATAAATAATTGGATTTCTTTTGGCTTGAGGCTCATGATTTGATTAGAGTGTTTGTCAGAACCCTAACAAGAAGTCCCTTTCAAATAAGACCATTTTTTAATAATAATATACATTTTAAACATTAACAAAAAGATGTATTTAGATTTTTATGGCAGTTCAAAGAACCAAGAATTAAACTTAAAATTCTGCAAGATGCAAAAAACATTGGAAGACTAGGATTAGCTCAGTTGAAATTGTATTGTTTAATTTGTAGAATAGAATAGAACAGAATAGGAATAGAATAGAATAGAATAGAATAGAATAGAATAGAATAGAATAGAATAGAATAGAATAGAATAGAATAGAATAGAAGCCTGGATATCTTCTAGTCCAGTCCCCTATCCAGCAGGAGACCCTATACCATTTCAGACAAGTGACTCTCTAGACTCTTCTTAAAAACCTCCAGTGATGGTGTGCCTATGATTTCTGAAGGCAAGCTGTTCTACTAGTTAATTGTCCTCACTGTTAGGAAGTTTCTCCTTAATTCCAGGTTGCTTCTCTCTTTGATGAGTTGGTGCTTTAGACAATAATTTGACCCCTTCCTCTTTGTGGCAGCCTCTCAAATACTGGAAGAGCTATCATGTCACCTCTAATTCTTTTTTTCTTTAGACAAGCCAAACCCAGATCCTGCAGTTGTTCTTCATATGTTTTAGAATCCAGGCCTTTGATCATCTTAGTTGCTCTTCCCTGAACTTTTTCCAAAGACTCAACATCTTTTTCGTAATATGGTGACCAAAATTGATTGCAGTATTCCAGGTGTGGTCTTCCTAGGGCTTTATAAAGTGGTACTAATACTTTCCATGATCTTGAGAGATTGGGTCTTGCTAAGAAATAAAAGAATGTTAGAATTGGAATATTGGAATAATACTTTCAGTGTGACACTTCTTACATAATCCCTATAATTTTGTAATAGCCTAAATATCCATGCTAACCTAAACTTTTAGGCTTTTCACCTGTTTTTGAAGATAATAGAGGAATCCTATTTCATTGATTCAACTATCCTTCAGTCTTTACCATATACATAGCAAACTTATATCTGTTAGAATTATTATATTACATAAAAAATAGGCTAAATTGACTGGCATGATACAATTACATTTAAAGAAGTAGCAAATCTAAATATAACCACAAAGGTAAAATTTACAAATGAATTCAACCCTCATTTTTTATTAGAAAGTTTCTTTTTTTAAAGTGAGGATCTAAGAGGGTGAACTCTCATGCCAGCAAGATCATGCCCTAGTCAAGTCCAGATGAACTATTGCAATGCACTGTACCCAGAGATGGGCTTCAAAAATTTCAGTAATCAGTTCTCTGCCCAGTTGTTGTGTGGGCATGGCCATGGTGGGCATGGACAAGTCGGGTTCCTGCACCCTCCCCAGGCTCAAGGGAGGATGAAAATGATCTCCCCTGAGTTCCGAAAGGCCTCTGGAGCCCAGAAACGGGCCCATTTCTGCCCTTCTAGAGTCTCAAGCAGACCCATTTTTTGCTCTCCCCAAACTCTACATGGGCCCTGCATGTACCTCACATCCTAAACAGGCAGCATGGAGACTCCTGGGCAGGGCAGGGTGGGAGTGGCAGGATGGGGTGGGTGAGGCCAGCCAGGGGTTGGATTTGCCAGTTTGCCAAACCAGCCATAACATTAGCTACAGGTTCACCTGAACCAGGGATAACCCATAGCAGCCCACCATTGACTATACCTTGGGTTGTCCTTGAAAAGTATTTAGAAGCTTCAATTGCTCCAGAGTGGAATCGTATGGGCAATATATGTTTGCATGTTATATCTGTGCTCCACAATCTGCATTGGATACCAGTTTAATTTTCAATTCCAATTCCAGGTCCAATTGTTTTTGACCTTTGAATCCCTACAGGAGATGAATTCCCATTATTTGAAGGACCACTCCCCCCAATGACTTCAATCAGTCCATTACTTACAGCAAAGAAAGCATGTTATGAGTACCATCTGCAATTGGTGGTCCAAGAATGCAGGCCTTCTCTGATAGGGCACCTACCCTATGGAACATTCTCTTCCTTCAAAGACAGCTTGACTCCATCCCTCAAAACCTGGTTATGTCACAAAGACTGAAGAGTCTAGTGAAGAGAAGGACCATGGGAGACTTGATAGCAGTGTTCCAATATTTGAGGGGCTGCCACAGAGAGGAAGAGGTCAAGCTATTTTCTAAAGCACCTGTAAACCAGACAAGGAATAATGGATGGAAACTGAACAAGGAGAGATTTAACCTGGAAATAAGGAGAAACTTTCTGGCAGTGAGAACAATAAACTAATGGAACAGCTTGACCTTGGAAGTTGTGGGAGCTTTATCACTGGAGGCTTTCAAGAAAAGATTGGATTGTCATTTGTCAGAAATGGTGTAGGGTCTCCTGCTTGGGTGGGGGGCGGTTGGACTAGATGATCAAAAGTTCCCTTCCAATTCCAATTTTCTGTTAACTGTTAACCAGATATGTTTTCAGAAGTCCCCATTGTAATTGACATTTTACTCTTTCCATGTGGCTTGTATATTTAAATTTATTAGTGTTTTTTATATTTTTAATGATGACTTTTTGTATTTTTAGAATGATTATTTTTATATATTTGTTGTTACTGATTGCTGTATGCCACCTAGAATCTCTTTTTTGTGACATGGCTGGCCATATGATTGTGAGAAAGCAATCGAACAAATACAAATATTTCCAGTTGCTAATTCGTGGAAAGTTTAAATCCTGGCTTTTACCCAATGTTTCTGTTATTTTGTTTTTTTCTTCTTTTCTTTCTTACTTTTCCAAAGTAGAAAATCATCCAAGTTTTAGTAGTCAAAGAATGGTTTTGAAGTACCCCTCTGCATTTTTTCAGTTATTATAGTAATAGCAATTGCACTTAGACTTATATATTGCTTTATAGCGCTTTCCAGCCCTCTATAAGCAGTTTACAGAGTCATCATATTGCCCCCAACAATCTGGGTCCTCATTTTACCCACCCTGGAAGGATGGAAGGCTGAGTCAAACTTGAGTCTGGTGAGATTTAAACTGCCAAATTGAAGGCAGCTGGCAGTCAGCAGAAGTAGCCTGCAGTACTTCATTCTAACCACTCTGTTACTGTGGTTCAGAAAGGAAAGAAATTAGGAGATATTACTACTTTTATAGATTACACAGCTAGAAAACACCATAATTACTCTGGAAACATTATTTCATATCAAGCAAAGCTCATGAAATTTTCTCAGCACTTCTGCAAACAAAGCAACCTTACTTAGATGGATTGAAAAGAAATACATTTTAGCTCAAAGCTTTGTTTCTCACATTTTAAGTTACTGGGAAGAATACATTCTAAGTTAGTTACAAGAAGGTAGATGCATTTTGCATTTCTCAAGCAGTTACTTTGCTAAGCTAAGGTTGGCAGTTCACCTAGTAGTTTTTATCTCTGCAGTTAGCTCATCTCCCAGCTCTGCAAGGAAATCAAAGATTGGGTCAGACACACACTGTATATACACTCTGTTTATGCTCCAATCCCTTCATATCCTCCCTTTTAGCGGCAATAGGATGCTTCCTATTGCTGAAACAATGGTGAATATTGCTGGGGGACTGGTGTCAAAGTAAGAACCTTGGCAGGCTTGTCAGGTCTTCCTGAAGCCAAACTGTTATTCCAGAAATTGTGCTAGTAACAACTGATCTTATCACAGGTATCAAACAAGGTAATATCATCAAAATCCTTTTCAGGTGAAAAGAGCTGGAGCAATAGTTTGTAGTCATCACTGTCATATTCTTCTGATGGCAAGATATCGTGATAAATAGAATCCTCAATAACAAATAGAGTTGACAATGCCTCCCAAGGAATAAAATAAGCCAAAGGAGGCAGTGGACACCTCAAATAGTTGAACACTTAGGGTAGTGAAGTCCACTGTGGCTTTAATCACATACACACAACTTTTCTTCTTGAGGTGCAGCAATTTCATCAGGCAGCAATATTGCAAAGCAAAAAGCAAATTGCTATAAAAGCAAACAGCAGGTAGTCAGGATTCCAGGTCATCAAAAAGGTCTGCAGGTGAAGCTGGGGTTTGTTGCAAATGTAGCTTCAGATCGATGATGGGTTGACACTCCCACTGGGGTGGTGGAATCTTCTTTATTCTAGAAACATGGACCCAAGTTTTGATGCCTTCAACGTTAGCCACCGTGGGTGTGCTGAGAAGAATCTACTGAGGGTTGGACCACTTGGCACTACAGAAGAGTTCCTTTACTCGAACCCAGTCTCTAGGTTGAACACATGGTGGCACTGTTGTTACTGGTGGCAATGCTTCTTGCACCTGTTGGGAAATACGAGACAAAACCTGGGCCAGTTTCTGCAAATATTGTGTTACATATGCATCTCTCCTTCATCCCTTGATATTGACTGGGATGAGAAAGGTCTACCATAGAGCATCTCAAAGGATGACAGTTTCCCTATCCTCGAGGTAATGCCCTGATTCTGGTTAAAGCAATGGGCAAGACCTTTGGCCAAGGCAAATGGGTCTCCTGGCATAACTTGGCTAAATGGGTCTTTAATGTTGAGTTAAGACATTCTGCGAAAGCCGAAGCTTGGGGTCTGTAGCTGAATGAAGGTGCCAGTTAATCTCTAAGTATTTACTCGCTCCCTGAACTATGTGGGATGCAAAATGTCTACCATTGTTAGATTCTATATTCTTTGGTACTCCAAATCTAGGGATGATTACTTCTATCATGATTTTGACAACTTCTTTAGCTGTTTGTGTGGCTATGGGGATGGCTTCTGGCCATCCAGTGAACATATTGATTAAGACCAAAAGCTTGTTCTTAGCTCCTTTCTTCGGCATTTCTGTGAAATCAACTTGCCATGCTTCTCCTGGATAGAATGATGTTCTGATATGTCCTTGTGGTATTTTGGCTCCTCTTATGGGTTTATTCTTATGACATATCTCACAATGATCCATTTCTACCTTACACAATCTTCTCACATTCTCATCTCTTCTCTAGCCATCTCTTCATTACTCTTGAACCTGCACGAGTGGCCTGCTGGACATGTCTCACTATTGGCCAAGCTAGCTGCCTAGGCAGTTGTACTTTGTCCCTTACTATCCACCAGCCATCTTTCCACTGACCATCTGCTTCTAACTTGTCTCTACCATTGTACAAAGGAAGAAAGTAATCAATAGATGCTCCTGGAATTATTGCAACTATACAAATTGTGGACTCGGCCCATGGCAGCCTGTTTAGCCCAATAGTCCGCTGCCTTATTGCCCCTAGAGACTAGACCAGAGTCAGTTTGATGTCCAATGGATGATTGCAATGGCTTTAGGTAGGTGAATAGCGCCCATCAAATCTTCCACAAGGGGTTGCTTCTTTAAAATTTTTCCATCAGCTCCTACATAGCCTCAAGTTTTCCACAAGGTGGCATTGGTATGTGCAGCTAAAAAGGCATATCAGCTATCAGTATATATAGTTACTTGTTGGCCTTTAGCTAAATAGCATGCTTCTTTTTTTAAAGAAAAAACAAACTTTATTGATTATACAACTAAAATAACAAACGCACACACAACATAAAGAAAAAAAAGGAAAATAAAAAGAAAACAAATAAAAACAAACAATTCCATTATCAATAGTCTGTGGTTCCTTATTTGTTACCATTACTGGTGTCATATTTACAAATAAGTCTTATTGCGAATGTGTAATTACTACCTCTATCACAATTTAACAATATTTACTAATATATTTTCTATTTTTGTTCTATCCAATCATAGCAACATTGGCAGCTTTTATAATAAACTGATGATTCTTTATCCTTAAGTGCTAGGGTTAATTTATCCATCTCTGCACAGGCTGTTATTTTCTGAATGATCATTTCCTCTGTTGGAATGTCAGCTTGTTTCCAACACTGTGCGAAGGCTAATCTGGCTGCAGTAAGAATGTGCAATATTATATATTTAGCTTTTTTAGAAAATTGTCTATTAAATATCCCTAATAGGAAGAATTCTGGTTTTAATTCAATTTGCTCTGTCGTTATTTTCTCTAACCATTTTTTCATTCTACACCAATATCTTTGGGTTTCAGTGCAGGACCACCACATATGAAAGAATGTTCCGTGTTTCTTTTTACATTTCCAGCAATTTGAATTCATGTTAGGAGACATCTTCACTATTCTCAAAGGGGAGAGGTACCATCTATAAAACATTTTATAGGCATTTTCTTTATAGGTTGCTGATTTTGTGATTTTATTATTCCTGATCCACACCTTTTCCCATTCTGATAATATGATGCTATGTCCGATATTTCTACTCCAAGCTATCATGTTGCCTTTGACTACTTCCTCTTCTAATTCTATCTCTAATAGATAATTATAGAATTTGGTTATATTTTTTTTGTCTGAACTTAATAAGATTTTATCTAGTTGTTGTAGCTTCCTGTAAATTCTGAATTTTTTCTTATCCTATCTGTATCTATTTTGAATTTGCAGGTAAGCCCACCGGTCTACTCGTAGCCCTTGTTCTTGGATATCCTGCCAAGATTTTAAAATCCCTTGCGCATCTAGAAGATCTTTAAATTTTATCATCTTGTTAAGGTCCAAATTATTTGGATGTATCATTGCCTCCATCGCTGAGATCCAAATTGGGATTTTTAGGTAATTTTTATTTTATTTTATTCCAATTAGCCAATAAAGAGTCTCTAATTACATGTCTGTGGAAATAATTCTGTTTGGTTTTTCCGGTGTCCCATAAAAATGCATGCCACCCCCTTTGTAAGTCATGGCCTTGGAATAAATTGGAATAAAATGTAAATTGCTTTTTCTCCAGATTTAATTTCTTCCACATATCTATCAAATTTAGTTCAATCATTATTTCCTCACATGCTTTCGGTAATTCTCTCTTTCTCCTCCCCCCCCCCCACTACTGTGATCTTTCTGATGGTCCACAATGGCATTGAAGTCCCCCAAGATACAAATATTCCTTTTTCTAGTTCCACTATTTTTCCATGTAGTTGTTTAAAAAATTATTTTTAGTTGTTAGGAGCATAAATTACTACTAGTACAATTGGGATTGATTTAATCCAAATTTGTAACATCAAAATTCTTCCATTAGGATCTGTCCAAATTAGCTCTCCTTTCATATCCTCTTTCACGTATACTGTTATCCCTTTCTTTTTCCCGAGGTCTGCTGGTGACATATACAAATTCCCTAGCTTGGGACATTTTAGATATTTTTCATCTTCCTTCCTTATATGAGTTTCTTGTAAGCATATTATATCTGCATTTTGTTTAATTAGTTTGGTTAGTATTCTTTTCCTTTTTATCCTAGAGTTCAGGCCATTTATATTAATTGATAATATTTTCTTTTCCTCGTCCATTACCTAATTGATTCTTGCTCTTTTTCTTGTAGTTACTCCTGTCTCTCTTTGTAGCTGATTATGTGTCTTTGGTTCTTCTCTCTCTTGTTGTTATTGTATGTTTTTTGAATCCCTAAAATTCCTATCTCTATTCTTTTGATAGTCTTGATCATCTTGCGAATTTGATTCTAGTTCATCTTTACTACTCGATTCTTCAGGGCCTACCAATCGTTCATAGAATTCTTGGGCCTTTTCCATGGAATCTATTCTGATTTTTCTTTCTTCCCATGAAATTAACATCCCCTCTGGGATTAGCCATTTAAATATAATGCCTTTTTGGTTTAATTGGTTCGCCATGGATTTATAGTCTCGCCTTTGCTCTCTCTCTCTCTTCTTGGAATTTGTTTAACCACAAAGACTTCTTTTCCTTTATACGTAATTGTTTCTTCTCTAGATATTTTATATATAACATCCCGAATCTTTCTTTTGGCAAATCTTACATGGACCTCATTTGGATATTTATGACGTTTGCGTAATTTGTGTTCACTCTGTAGACTTCATCTAGTTCTTTCAGAATATTATCCTTATCTATTTCCAATGGTTCTGCTAATATTCCTGCCATCACTTGTTCCAAATCCTCTTCTTTAGATTCCATTATGTTCTGGAATCTCAGATATGCTGTGGCCTTGTCCATTTCCAAATAGATCAAGAAGTCATCCATTTCTTTGCTCATGTTTCTTACTTGCTCACCAACCATTTCCAGCTTCTTCTCAGTTTGTTCCATCCTTTTCTCAACCTCCTTTATTGTTGATTCATTTCTCTCTAGTGCTTGCTGTATTATTTCAATTTTTAGATCCAGCTTTGAGATGTCTAATTTCATTTCTCCCTTTAAGTTCCCCATCTCTTTTTAAAAATCATTCATATCAGCTCTTGTTTCAGTATGGTTTTTCATCATTATTTCCTGAAGTTTCAGTATAGATTCTTGTAATGTAAGAAGAGTCGCTTGGATATTGGCATTCATGATGGGAGGTTGTTTCTCTCCAGATAATGTTTCCTCAATTGTTTTTTGTGCCATCACTGAGGACAATGCCACTGCAGTTGTTTGTGTTGAGGTAATCTTCTTCCCAGATTTATGTGTTGTATTAGTTGTAGAGGTCATTTCTTGTAAAATTTGTTTCTGTTTTTGTATTATACTAAATACGTTATCCCAAATTAGCTTTCGCTATTGAATAGTATCAAATGGCAATGGCTACTGCTCTAATTAATTAATATGTTTTTTTAAACAGTTTTATTAATTTTAACAACAAACAAAAACACATAAAACATAAAAACATCATCCTTTCCTTCATGAGTTTACAGACAGTGTGTCGGTTGGTTTACCACTTTTTTTTGTGCATCCATTTCATAGTATCCATTGTAGTTACATTACATAATAGCTCATATTATTAATCAACAATTATATGGCCTGATATCATTATTAAACAATCATTTGACTATAATTTTGTTAGCATACTTTAACGAGATAACTATAGTTTACTTAATTTATTTTATAGCAAATCATAAAGTCATACCAAGTCTATCTTAATAGAATTTTATAAAGATAGTATCACATAAAAAAAAGAAATATGTATTCATTGTTTCCTAAGGTTCTAAATATTCTATTATTGTATTTTATTATCTAGCCATTGATATAAAAGGTCCCAAACTTCATAGAATTGTTTATCTTCTTGTTCTCTAGTTTCAAATGTCAATCTACTCATTTCAGCACATTCCAATATTTTCTTAATAATTTCTTCCTGCAATGGTACCTTCTCATTTTTCCAATTTTTAGCAAATACAATCCTAGCTGCTGTTAATACATTTACAATCAGATATTTCAAGTCTTTACTGTATGTATCTGGTAAGATTCCCAATAAAAAGAACTCCGGTTTCAAATCGATGTGTTTCTTTGTCATTTTTTCCAACCATATGTGAATTTTAGTCCAATATTTTCTAATGTCCTCACAAGTCCACCACATATGGTAATATGAGCCAGGTATCTGATGACATTTCCGGCACTTGTCAGATTTATTCTTGAACATTCTTGCTATTCTTGTCAGGGGAAAATGCCACCTGTAAAACATCTTATACAGATTTTCTTCATATGCTGTTGACATTGTCATTTTATAATTTTGAGACCACAATTTTTGCCATTTCTCTAAATCAATCCCATATCCAAAATTCTTCCCCCAAGCAATCATTGCTTCTTTAACTTGTTCTTCCTCTAGTTTAATTTCCAGTAAATAACCATATAATTTTTTAATCACTTTTTCATCAGTACCTGTCAAAATCTTATCTAAGTCAGTCAGTTTATCATAGACATCTTCTGTTTTAGAATCTTTAACATACCTTGAATGTATTTGCGCATATGAAAACTAATTCATCTTTATACCTTGTTCTTCTAAATTTTGCATCATTTTAAGTTCACCCTTTTCATCCAATATTTCCCCATATCTAACTGTTTGTTCCTTCTTATATGTTATAGGATAAGAAAAAGCTTCAATAGCTGATAACCAAATTGGGATTTTCAAATAACATTGTCTCTTAATTTTCTCCCAGTTTAACCATAAAGACTCCCGTATATAATGTCTTCTAAAATAGCCCTGTGATTTAGTTCCCTTATACCACAGAAAAGCATGCCAGCCCAGTAATAGATCATGTCCTTCTAGTGTCAACAATCTAGTCTTTCTTAATGTTATCCATTCTTTGGCCCACATCAAGTTTGCAGCTTGATAATACAACTCCCAATTAGGAAGGCCAAATCCTCCTCTAGTTCTAGAATCTTGTAAAAGTTTTAATTTTATTCTCGCTTTCTTACCTTGCCATATATACTTCAACACAATTTTATTTAAATCTTCAAAGTAATCTTTACCAAACCTAATTGGTATTGTTTGGAACAGATATAAAATTCTAGGTAAAATATTCATCTTGATTGTTGAAATACTGCCTATCAATGAGAGTTGTAGGTTTTCCCATTTTTTCAGATCAAATGCTATCTGCTGTTTGAGTTTAATATAATTATTCTCTTTCAATGTAGTGCATCTTGACATCAAGTATATCCCCAAATACTTAACCTTATTCGTGACTTGAATTTTCAATAGGTCTGCCAGTTCTTCTCTTTGTCTTAATAATATGTTCTTTGTCAGAACCTTTGTTTTATTTTATTTATTTTCAAACCAGCCATCTCACCGAATATCTCTATCTTTTCCAATAGTTTTAAAGCTGTCTCTAGTGGATCTTCCAGAATGAAAACCAAATCATCCGCAAAGGCTTGCAATTTAAATTCCTCCTTTTTGATTTTCATTCCTTTTATATTTTGGTCCTCTCTAATATTTCTATTTAACACTTCCAAAGGAGAAGGCAGAGCCACGTCACTGCGATACAGCTGCAATCTCGGGGCTCTGAGATCGCAGCTGATATCTTTGCCCATGGTCGGTCCTAATGGACCTAAACCATCCCGTAGAGACAGTGATAGCAAGGGGTGCATTATGTTAATCCCAGGGACATCGCAAAGTCCCTGGTTGACCCAGGAGAAGCCCTTCTATACCATCGGCGGACAGGCAGCCATTAAGCTGCTGAAGCTGGGACAGCTCTGGAAGGAAGAAATTGAAGGAGAAAGTGTATCGGTTGGTGAGGACTTTTTTTTATTATTATTAATATTTGGGACTTAAGAACACCCTAAGAAGGTGAAGAAATCTGTAAGATTTTTGACAAAACTGACTTAGCGGCGATTTTTTAAAGAGAAATGTCAAAGTGAGGCTTGGCTTTTTACTTTTACTTTTTTTTTACTGAACTTCTATTGCGATTTAGCAATTGTTAACTGGACTGATTTTTTCTCTTATATCTACCTATTCTTTCT
Organism: Pseudonaja textilis; assembly: GCF_900518735.1. The sequence goes on along the minus strand of NW_020770898.1, from coordinate 191 downwards.
CTCCTTTTTGACTGTTTATATTTTTTAGAATAGAGGCTCCCTTTAGTTATATATAAAATCAGACTCGAAATCACCAACATCCTCTGCACTAGCAAACCACCCAAAAGCAACTTATCCAAAGAAGAACAAACTGCACTACTCAACCTGAAAGAAGACACCAGCATAATAATCCTACCAGCAGACAAGGGCAA
>NW_020770895.1:0-17620 GCF_900518735.1 Pseudonaja textilis | reverse complement strand
GGATGGATGGATGGATGGATAGATGATGGATGGATGGATGGATGGATAGATAGATAGATAGATAGATAGATAGATAGATAGATAGATAGTGAGTCATGGCCCTGTTGGAGCTTGAGTCTGCAGAGAATGAGCCAGAGCTGGGGCTGACGGAGGGTGAAGAGGCAGCCCTGGGTCATTTGGGCTTGGAACGGCTTGCCAGCAGGGAGGAACAGGGGCAGGACAACCGAGAGAGAGGGGAAGAGAGGGAAGGAAGTGGAGATGAGGAGCAATGGAGCTCAGGCAATGACCAAGGACTGCCCTTCCTGATCCCCGAGCATGGACCCGAGAGGAGGTGGGAACAGCAGAGGCTGACCTGACGACTTGGGAGGAGAGTACATCGCCCCTCTTCACAAGGCACACCTGGGAACTGAGACTTTAAGGAAACACTGTGGAGAGGGGTGCTTGTCGGGAACAAACGCTGAATTCGTAGGGTTTCGTGTGCTGTTGCTAATGTCTGGAGTTCGCTGGACTTCTTGCCTTATCATTGCTTTGCTCCTTTGCTTCATGGACTCATTGCCTTGTTCCCTTGCTGCGCTGGACTTCTTTCCTTGAAGCTGTTGTACTAACAGCATTTTCCTGTACTACTCGCAGCCAGGGGCTGCTGGAGGTGTGTGTGTGAGAGAGAGTGCTTTTCTGCAGGACTTGCAATAAACATGGGAGCATTTCAGGAAAAGTTGGAGCAATAAAGGGGAGTTTGAACTATCAGCTGACTTTGTTGCCTCAGTGCCTTGCCTCGGGTCCAGAGGTGGTATTCAGGCAGGTTCTGGCCAGTTCTGGAGAACCGGTAATGGAATTTTTGAGTCGTTTGGAGAACTGGCAAATACCACCACTAACTGGCCCCGCCCCCATCTCTTCTCTGCCTCCTGAGTCCCAGCTGATCAGCTGGGTCTTCTTTGGTTGCCTTGCACAGGAGAACGAAGCTGGAAAGCAGGTTAGTGGGGTGGGGAGAGAATGGAGATTTTACAATATCCTTCCCCTGCCACACCCACCAAGCCACACTCACCAAGCCACATCACGCCCACCAAGCCACACCCACAGAACTGGTAGTAAAAAATGTTGAATCCCACCACTGCCCTGGTCATCGCAGATAGAAAGACAGACACGAATATAAATCAATCAGTCACATATTCCCATATTCCTTTGAGGGATATCCACATTGGACTGTTACGTTCAAATATTTACTTCCTGGGTGGGACCACCACCAAGTTGCCATCTGTGGGTAATGGGGGACACATGTTAACAATTCCTCTCTATCAAATCATCCCTGGATCAGACTGAGCAACCACTACCACAATAAAATGAAAGAAAGTTCATTCTGGCTCTAGGGTCAATCAAAGTCTCCTTCCCAACTTTGCTTCCCACCATCGTATCCGAAACCAAAGTCTGAGCTAACTTTGCAGTGTTGGATTTCTTCCTGCCCGGAAGGGGAAAAATAAATAAAATTATATGGATATGGACACAGATTTTCCTTAGAGGTTACATCCCATATTTCTTCCTTAAACCTTCAAGGTATGCAAGATAGACCCTTCTCACAAATGGAGAAGTCACACACTGTTGAAAGGAAGGAGTCCAAGGAAGCTGAGAGCCAGGCTGGATACGTATGAAAAAAGAACCAACTGGTCTACCATCTCCATTTTATTTTAATGTCAACACCGGGCCCAAAAAACTCACCTCTTGAGACATTGCAAGAGGCAGTCATGAAATGCAAAAGGAAAAAAGGCTGCATTTCACTGGAGGGGGAAGGAGAACAAGTGGAACATAAGTGGAATAATAGACGCAATCCGCGAATAACAAGAGAAAACGTCTTTGCCATACATAGGGGTGCATTCAAACTATCCTTTTGTTTTGCTTTGTCACATCTGCCATGGATGGGATTTTTTTTTAGCGGCTGGGGAACAGCCATGGCCTTGAATTGAGTCACACGGCATAGCTTTTAATCAATGCTCCACTTTCCAATGCAAGCTACACTCCTCCACTGAATGTGCAGTTATATGTCCATTACTATTAATAATTCAGCCACTAGGTTTTGCATTTATTTCTAAAGCATCCAGTTCCAAAAGGACACAGTAATAACTTGAAGCAACCCTATGGATTATGTGATGACCCGGAGTGTAACACAAACATAACAAAATCCAAAACATAAATAAATGTCCTTTAATGCCTTCAACTTGGCCCCACTGTTCAATAATTCTCAGTTGGAGATAAAACGTATTCAAAAATAGTCTTCAAAAGAAAGCAAATTTAATGAGCAGATAGAGGTGAAATAAAAAACCAAACAAACTGCAATGATGAAATTTCCACAACGGACCAGAATAAGTAATTACCAACTTCAAGGAAATAACAAGGCACAGTCTGTTCGAAGGATGCCAACCAAGATAACTTCAGCCCAAAATAAAACACACTTTGCTTCTGGCAATGCTGTGTTTTAACTGTGTCTCTTATATACTATTCTCCCCAGCTGCAACCACTGAGGGGGATCATGGCCGCTTCCTCTCTCGCAAGCCAAGTTGTTTCCTTCTCTGTTCCTCCCTGCATGTCCGAGGATGAAGAGGGGATAGGTCTGGTTCTTCCTCTGATTTTCCAGCCAACCTCTGCCTTCCCCAGCCTCCTCCACAACCTCCGCAGCCACACCACCACTCCCTTTCGGCAATTCCTCCTCTCCCTTAGAGTCCAACTCCAACAAGGGCATGACAAATTACTAGGTCAATACTGGAACTCCTAAAACCGGCTGATTCACTAAAGCAGGGGTGCCAAACTCAAGGCCCGGGGGGCTGGATCCAGCCCAAGGGGTGCTTAGAACTGGCCCAGTGGGCCATCCTGGAAACATTAAAGGACCAGTCCGCAGTTCCTCTGCTAGCGAAAACAGAGCTCAGTGTTCTGACCTGCCAACAGCCAGTCGAGCTGGTGGCAGACTCGGACAGTGGGGAGGTTGGGAGGAACATGGGCAAGTCCTGGAGTCTGGGGAAGGCTCTGATGAGGGCTCTGCATCAGAGGCAGAGATGGGGCCAGGGCCATCCAACAGTTATCAGCTGCCTTTGGAGTCGGAGTTCAGTGGGGCAGAAGAACAGCTGGTGCCTGTTCCCAGTGTGTGCATGCACAGAGCTGCCAGGAGAAGGAAACAGATAAGGAACTGTTTATTGTCCCCACAACAACAATTTGTGAGCAGGTTGGGTTGTGAGAGTGTGACCGGCCCAAAATCACTTGGTTTTCATCTAAGTTAGGACCATAACTCACCATCTCCCGGTGATTGGCCCAAAGTCACCCAGCTGGCTTTCATGCCTAGCATAGGACTAGAACTCACCGTCTCCTGGTAACTGGCCCAAAGTCACCCAGCTGGCTTTCATGCCTAAGGCATGACTGGAACTCACTGTCTCCTGGTGATTGACCTAAAGTCATTCAGTTAGCTTTCATGCCTAGGCAGGACTGGAATTCATAATCTCCTGGTGACTGGCCCAAAGTGGCCCAGCTGGCTTTAATGCCTGAGGCAGGCAGGACTGGAACTCTTTAACCACATTCTCATGTAATTTACAACTGTACAAGCTAGGTATTGGAACTCTTTCGTCCAGCATGAAAACTGCAATTCATCCAAATCCTAAATTTGAGAGTCTTGTTGATTCTCCACCCCACTCCCAAGATGTGATGCACTCCAAAAACATTTACCTACATATCTTTCTTTCCAAAAAGTCTTCTCCTGTTCTTTTGAAACCTGGGTATCTTCTTCACATGATTTTGGACAAAACAACGGGCATTTCAAAATCTGGCTATTAAAGCGTTAACTAATATTTCCATGAGTTGGCAAATGTTCAGTCAAAACCTGGCCAACTGCCTGTTGTTTACTGAAGCTAAAGGAGAAGCATCTGCAACATTACCAAAAGCATATTGTAAAAGGCACCACATGCAAATTAAGCATCTTGAGCTATAAGTAAATTGCTGGGAAAATTTATAACACATTTAATAAAACCTGAAGTAAATACATTGCCTCGGCTCTTGGGGAGAATGCATTTTTCCCATCATTCTCTTTCCTCTCCACAATTAGAAATACACAAAACAAAAACAAGAACTCTGCAGTTGGGCCAGTACAATATTGAATTTGTAGCTGAACACGTTTTCCCAGTGGGGAAAATCCATCTGCAATTGTATATTATTACAAAAATGTATTTGGATTAAAATTAAGTGTTTTGTTTCCTCTTGGTACAAATATTAAGGAATTTAAATTTAGAATTCTCTCGCTTTTGTCATCCAACACAAGCTTAAGTGCTATTTGTGATTTAGCTCCCTTTCCCCAGTTAAATACTGTAGCTGATTATCTACATCGGTCCCGTAATGTAGCCTATAATCAATAAATGGAGAAGCTGAACGAACCATGGTTTTTAACTTCAGCAAGTTAAGGATGGATGAAGCAAACATCTTAACAGAAAAATGTGATATTTTCTCATGGGCATTTTCTCACAAGCAGATTTTATCAATAATTCTCTTAAGAGACACACGCATAAAATTCACACAGCTTGAAATCTTCAGTTCTGACGTCTCAACAGACTCCAGATATCTCCATAACTAGAATATCTAGAAACTTTTAAGTGGAGAGGAGAGGGGAGGGGAGGGGAGAAGAGAGGAGAAGGAGGAGAGGAGAGGGAGAGAGGAGTGGGAGAGAGGAGAGGAGAGGGAAAGCGGAGAGAGGAGGAGAGAGGAAAGGAGAAAGAGGAAGGAGAGGAAGAGAGGAGAGGAGAGGAAGAGAGGAGAGGAAAGGGAGAGAGGAGAGGAGAGCAGAGGAGAGCAGAGGAGAAGGAGATAGGAGAGAGAGAGAGGAGAGGAGAGGGAAAGCGGAGAGGAGAGGAGAGGAGAGAGGAGAGGAGAAAGAGGAGACGAGAGGAAGAGAGGAGAGGAAAGGGAGAGAGGAGAGGAGAGGAGAGGGAGAGAGGAGAGAGAGAGAGGAGAGGAGAGGGAAAGCAGAGAGGAGGGGAGACAATTTTAATGTTGTTCAGCATCCAGTACTTCTACTTCTCTATATTCTCTCTCCAAACACAACATTCTATAGAAAGCTTCTTCTGTTCAAGGAATCATAATTCTTCTTCCCTCTCATGACTGCATCCTAAATTACAAAGTCCTGGTGTAAGAAGGCTCATGTAACTGTATAGAAAAATAAGTCAGCCAATGAATAGGCATAGCAACTAAGGCAGCCAGCGAGGATAGTTTGGAAACTGAAACTAGAAGTAGCCTAGGATGGTAAATGAAACTAAAAGTAGCCTAGTCATGGATCTATGTTAAGCTCTGCAGCTATGATGAGCTCCGAGTCTGTCTATTGAAAATGAAACTATCTTGCTTGCTTGATGAAGACTGGAGCTCTGCTCTGAACTTGCAACATGTTTCTGTTTGAATTTGCTCCATGCTGGAGAAATCTACAACTGGTTTGTAAAATCTACTTGTGTTTATAAAGATGTTAAATGTAGTATCTATGTTTATTTTTCTGGCACTGAATTATTGCTGTGAAACTCTCAATATGTCCCAACCAGAGACATTCCTCCAGACACTCCCCTACAGGTGCAGGGCAACTTGTCCTTGACTTTCTGAGAAAAGAATGTTGTTGAGCCTAAACTCCCACCTCTCTACTAAATCCCCCCTCCCAAATTCCCAGGCAGTAAATTTGGCAGCCTCGAAGTTTCCAAGTAAAATATCGCTTCCAAGGCTGATACATATACCAGTGAATTGGGAGGGGTAGGACCTGAGAAATGTTCTGTAGGCTTGCTTCAAATCATATAATCCTGAAGAACATTCCCAAGTATCACAGTGCAGTTCTTATGGGAAGAGACAGCAATGGACACTAATCCCTGTTTTACAACCAAAATGAGATATTCATAAGACAATGCATGAAAAGTATTGACTGTTCTTTGAAAGATACCAATGTCTCCCTAAAGCACACCTTGAAATTTATGGGATGAGAAGTGTCTCTATTCTTTCCTTGGGTTCTCCAAGACATGGCTTAGGGTAAATGCCAAGAAAGATGACCTTCCATAGCTTGCTTCAATTCTTTCGTTCCTCTCCAGTTGAGTTAGAACAGGAGTCTCCAACCTTGGCAACTTTAAGTCTGGCGGATTTCAATTCCCAGCTGGCTGGGGAATTCTGGGAGTTGAAGTCCTCCAAGCTTAAAGTTGCCAAAGTTGGAGACCCCTGAGTTAGAAAGTGAATCAACATATTAAGACGCCACATCAAAGGGCCAGAATGAAGCATTGTGGAACTTAGCAGCAATTAATCAAAATATTACTATTAGAATGAGTTATTAGCTTTTCTTTCAGCATCAATCTAGGATGATGAAACATTAAGTTCAACAAAGAATAATGTAATCTGTTATTTCTGATATAATTACTGCCAAGCAGCCTGGCAGCCTTTTGATATAAATGTGTCTCTGTGCTTGTAAGTACTGACTATACTGTTCCAAGATGTTGCATTAACCTATTGAACAGCTCATAAAATGCCAACTGCACTGATTATTATCAGCATCATCATTTCTATTTTTAATTAAAGCTTCTTTGGCTTCATATCATAGCATTGCCTGGACTTAGGAGGCACCCCAGAAGTTCCAGGAAAGAAGTATCAATAATTTTGCTTGAAAGGAGTGGACGGTTTTTAGAAATACAAAAGTATAGATACGTGGATGCATGCCCCGGTTGGCTTCCTTCACCGAAGAGTGAATGAGTCGCCCAAAGTCATCCAGCTGGTTTCGTGTCTAATGGGCAACTAGAACTCACCGTTTCCCAGGTTGTAGGCTGATAGTTTAACCACTACATCAAAATGTCTCTTAGAGAATATTTACTCCACACAAACAAACACACACACACACACACACACACACACACACACACACACACACAGAGAGACTTCCAGGAAGAACCCAGGACCACAGATTGTGAAGGAATGGGAAATGAGATGAGATGCAATGAAACAAAGGGTATCCTAAACAAGAGTAAAAGGGTAAAGTAAAGGTTCCCCTCACACATACATGCTAGTCGTTTCTGGCTCTAGGGGGCGGTGCTCATCTCCATTACAAAGCCAAAGAACCAGCGCTGTCTGAAGACATCTCCGTGGTCATGTGGCTGGCAGGACTAAATGCTGAAGGTGCACAGAACGCTGTTACCTTCCCACCAAAGGGGACTTTTTTTCTACTTGTATTTTTTACATGCTTCCAAACTAGCTAGGTTGGCCGAAACTGCGACAAGTAACAGGAACTCACTCCGTTATGTAGCGCTAGGGATTCGAACCGCCGAACTGCCAACCTTTCCGATCAACAAGCTCAGCGTCTTAGCCACTGAGCCACCACATCCCTTAAACAGGACTACCATCTCCTATTAACAAGTCTTCCTGTTTATCCAACTTCCCTTGTCGTAAGTCATGACAGGGAATTCAGTTCTTTGATACTGCAACACAACCATAATATCACCATTCCCGAACAAGGAGGAGATATCAGTAGGCTTGAAGAAACGTCAAACATTGTAAAAAGGCCAAGGAAATAAGAAAAGGAGCTTTCATTTAATGAAGAGCAAACATCCTTTTGAAGTGACAGAATGATAAATGTTGGTTCCTATCCAGTTACTCAAGTGAGCTTTTCTTTTTTTTTCTTTTCCTTTTCCTTTATTTTATTTTTTACAAAAAAATCCTGGAAAAGTCTGCATAGAGGTTTCCTAATGTACTTCTGTATTCATTTTCATTACTTTAATACCACTCGTTAATACCACTCTATAAAGCCTTAGTAAGACCACACCTAGAGTACTGCATCCAGTTTTGGTCGCCACATTATAAAAAAGATGTTGAGACTCTAGAAAAAGTACAGAGAAGAGCAACCAGGATGATTAAGGGGACTGGAGACTAAAACATAATGAAGAACAGTTACAGGAACTGGGCATGGCTAGTCTAGTGAAGAGAAGGACCAGGGGAGACATGATAGCAGTCTTCCAATATTTGAGGGGCTGCCACAAAGAGGAAGGGGTCAAGCTATTTTCTAAAGCTCCTGTAGGCCAGATAAGGAATAATGGATGGAAACTGAACAAGGAGAGATTTAACCTGGAAATAAGAAGAAACTTTCTGACAATGAGAACAATCAACCAATGGAACAGAAGTTGCCCTCGGAAGTTGTGGGAGCGCCATCACTTGAGACCTTCAAGACGAGGTTGGGCTGCTATTTGTCAGAAATGGTGTAGGGTCTCCTGCTTGGGTAGGGGGTTGGACTAGATGACCTATAAAGTCCCTTCCAACTCTGATTCCAACTCTGATTACTTATCAATGTATCACAGACATACACACACCGCATTTCCTAACCTGCTGACAGAAAGATGACCTCAGAAACACTGTCTATAAACTGGTGTGCATGAGTATCTGAGGGGTGGGTTGGCCAGCTGAAAAGCTGACAGCTCAGGTTTGAGACCTGAGCGCTTGCCGATGGCGTGAGCTCCCGTCACTTGCTCCAGCTCCTGCTCACCTAGCAGTTTGAAAGCATGAAAATGAGAGTAGATAAATAGGCATCACTTCGGTGGGAAAGTAACAGCGTTCCATGCACCTCGGTGTATAATCATGCTGGCCACATGACCACAGAAATATCTTCAGACAACAGTGGCTCCCTTGGCTAAAAAAACCCGGCCCAAGAGTTAGACACAACTGGCAGGGTAAATCTATCTTTACGATGAGTATATAAGACAGCTATGACTCACAACAAGTGCACAACAGCTGCAATGTTGCTACTCTGGAACAGTTCTTGTTCCCCCTATTCCTAACATGTTACAGGAACCAACAACTGAAATCTAGGTATTAGTTCTCTCCTGCAACAATGCCAATTCTAGAGAAAATCATAACTAAGGTTTGTCCTGATTTTTTTATTTATTTTTGAGATGCTATGGTTCCAATTTCTCCACTGTGGGGAAATCTTTCTCTTGACATTTGAGCTTCAAACCTTGTAAGGGGAAAGGTGGTTAAACAGCATTCTCTGAATAGTCCCTCCTCCCACCACCACCTCAAAAATAGAGCTTCACAACTTCTGTAAGCTTCCTATAGCGTCCACCAGTAAACATAAACACTCCATTTGAAACATCCAAAAGGCAAGGGACATGATTCAGACAAAGTCAAGGACCTAAAAGTATTAATTGTTTCAATGGAAGAAAGAAAAGTGCATCACACATTTAGCTTCTTGGACATACAAAGAAAAAATAATGCACAGCTGCAATACACAGGCTCATCATTTCTATTATCTCAGAGTTCCTGCATTTTGTTATCAAATGAGCATAATAAAATATCCTATAGACACACACCCTTAAAATCTTCCCTGTCAGAATGAGTGAATCTTAAGGCAATAGCCCAGCAATGTGAGCTAAAAACAGCCTGTTTATCTGTAACATTTTTTTTATTATAATACATACAATTCCCCAGCGGTCGATGTCTAAAAAACAACACACGGGCCATTTTCTAACAAAAGTTCTCCAGATAATAATAAAAATAGAAAATTATTCTTTTAGACACAACTTCAGCCCCTTTTTCCTCTTCTTTGTTTGTTGCCATCAATCACAGCTGTCGGGGAGGGTTTGTGACTGTTATATGCTGGCTGACAACAGAAAGAAAAATTTTGAGGCGCCGGGGAAATGACAGAGCTGTCGTGGCTGTGGCAAAAATGAAAATGGATAGATAACGTTTTGAAAGCTGGAGCGGTGGGGATTTGTAAAAAAGACAATGTGGACATCCTATTGGGTGTACATTTTTGAGGTCCTATCTGCCCTGGACAGAGTAGTTTGGTCTATCAGTCTGGCTTGTTTGGACTTCCAGTTTGAGCTTCTTCGGCGACAAAAAGCAGATTTTCACCAGCTGAAATACATGTGGTTGGTAGAATTTTGGAGAAGGAAGATTTTGTGAGTAGCTCTAATTCTGTAAATGTTCTGGGTGATATAACTGGAAAGAAGTTATCTCTCCCTCCCTCTCTCTCTCTCTCTCTCTCTCTCTCTCTCCCTCCCTCTTACTCTCTCTCTCTCTCCCCCTGTGTATATATATGAAGACATACATATATACATGTACATACATACATACATACATACATACATTATCTTTATCTCTATCTGTCTTTCTCTTTTTCTGTCCATCTCTATCTCTCCATCCATCCATCCATCATCTGTCTGTGTCTCCCTCCCTCCCCCTCTCTCTATCTATACTGTGTGTAAGTGTGTGTATATATGTGTGTGTGTGTATACATACACATACACACACACACACAGAGAGAGAGAGAGACACATGTTTTCTTAAGTTTTCACGGGTATTTATATGTATGGTATTCAGCTTTGTTCAGGTATTTTCCCACGTCATTATAGTTGTGCTTTTAAAGTTGTAGCAACGTTTTGGCAGAATCTCATCTGCCACCATCAGGCTTGTGTATTGGATTCGTCTGACACACAGACTAATATAGATTTATAGTTTACAGTGAATTCCTCTCCAGCAATGTCCCAGCCAACAGTCTTTCAAGATATCTCACAATTACAGACCTTTATCAGGCTTGGTGAGTTGCCAAGCCGATATCTTTCAGAGGCCACACTGTAGCAAACAATACTTGACAAGAATGCAGGAACAGATCTTCACCCAAATGAACTAACTGTCTTCTGCAGAACCTCACTTCTCTTTTGCTCCTCTTTTATTCCCTATAGGAGGGGCCATTCACTGTCTAAGTATAGCTTTACTCCCAAGTCAACCCTTGTTCCTTAGGTGTTCCCTTCTTCTGGCAGCTCTGTGCATGCACACACTGGGAACAGGCTCCAGCTGTTCTTCTGCCTCACTGATGTCTGACTCTGATGGCCCTGGCCCCATCTCTGCCCCTGATGCAGAGTCCTCGCCAGAGCCATTCTCAGACTCCAGGACTGGCCCTTGTTCCTCCCCAACTTCCTCACTGTCCGAATCTGCTGCTGGTGGGCCACAACATATATACATGTACATACATACATGTACATACATACATACATACATACATACATTCTCATTCTCTCTCTCTCTCTCTCTCTCTCTCTCTCTCTGACTTTCTCTCTCTTTCTCTTGCTATCTCTCTATCCATCCATCCACCCACCCATCATCTGTCTGTCTGTCCACCTCACTGACTGACTGCCTGTCTGTCTATAAAATTTTCCTGGTCTCACAGTATTACCCACAGCCTGGAGTTCGATCCTCAAGGGGCGGCTCAAGGTTGACTCAGCCTTACCATCCATGCGGTTGGTAAAATGAGGACCAAGATTGTTGGGGGCAATATAGAAATAACTACCCAGAGTTCTATATAGTGCTATGGGGCAATATATAAGCCCTAAAATGCTGTTGCTATCTATCTATCAAATTTCTATGCTTGCCCATCTCAGGGTAATTCAGGGTGGTTTGCAGACTACCAATAGCTTCCATTTATGATGGACTTCTACTTCTGTCATCCTTAGGTATAAGGGGAGTCCAACACACGAAGAGGGCAGTAGATTAGGCAAGTCTATTACGGAATATTGTCTGGTTGCTTGCAAGTCCCCAAAATTGTCTATTTAACAGGGAGTTTTAGGCCTGAATAGCTTGGCTTTCAAGCCAACATTTGACAGAGACAGATAGATTGCTAAAGAGCATCCTTGTTAAGGATACCACATGAAAATATAACCTTGTGATATCAAAGAAGAGCAATTTGTGCTTCTGCTCACATGCTTCAACACAGCCAAATCTCCACAAAGAGCTTTAGAAAACAGAATCTGTTATTTGTGCCCTGAATGAAGCTGGCCTGCTAAATCAATTGTACAGCACATGATAAAGAGGTGACATGCGAATGTCAACCCAGGAAATCAGTTCATCTCCAAGTGTGTCATATGGTTTGGATTTGGTAAGCTTTGGAAATAATGACCGTTATAAACATAATTAAGCAATTGGGACACAGCATCCCCATGCTCACGAAGGATGTATGCTATCAAACTATCTCTCAACTGTGAAAAATCTATTACGTCAGCTTAAGAAAAAGAGCTCCAACAATCAAAACACTGTCAATTATAGTTTTGTTGTTTTTTTTAAAAAAAAAGCTCTGGATTGTTACATAATTTTAATCATCATATCCAACTGTTGCAAAGCAATTAGATAGTCGATCATTGATTTGTGATGCATGGAATGTCCAAATATGATTATTATTTATGAAGTTACAATCAAAAATAGAGACATGACCACGTACCTTCATTATAGATTAGTTACAATGACCTTTAAAAAAAATATTCTGTCACTTGGGGCCCTTGAAAAGCAGGTAGCCTTGCCATATCCATTTTCTATAAGGAGACCAAAATGATATTTTGCTGAATGCCATCCTAAAAATTATTGTGAAGGCTGTTACACCTAAGTGTAACCATGGTTTACACCATGGAGGAAATGATACAATTTAAACACACTGTACGCCACAATGAATCTTTCTCTGATGACCGAAATGCCACATGTGTGTTAGTGACAAAATTAAACACATAAGAAATTACAGCAAAAATACAGCTACAGATCATTGTATTGTTTTACCAACCCCTGCAGTGTAAAAATATGGTATTTATTGCCTAGTTTGTTTGACATATGTTAGTTCATGGAATATCCAAACTGATATTTATTATTATATGAAAGACCTAATTAAAAAGCAAACATTATGTAAAACATGTATACATAGTATGTATGCATGTATAGCCGTGTAGAAACAAAAGTTTTCACACATTCATGCTCAAAAAAATTCTACAAATAATTCAGTAACTTTTACAGCACGAAGAGTGCAAAGACTAAGCAAGCCACAAAGTTGGGATACCAGTTTGCCTTTTTTTTTTCCCCCACCCAAAAATATAATTAATAAATTTGTCACAACCTGTTTGGATGAGGTGCAAATGAAATATAAATTAAAGTGTAGGAAATTTGAATAAAGCAATGATCTTCCCAATAAATTAGAATCCGTTTACCACTAAGCAAAACTAACAGCAGAAAAGTCATAAAATGGGGACAAACCCCACTTAACAACTGTATTGTTAAGCAGTGGAAACATTGAGCTCAATTGTGGTTGTAAACCAAGGATTATCTGTATGGGAGAAGATGGTTTGCAGGCAACAAACAGGGAACATAATCACTATATTCTTCTTCTTTGACAATACAAACCTTTTTGAATAGATGGGTGCTCACTTGAACAGTGGAATTCATATGTTGTTTCTTGGTGAGAGTAATGATGTTGCTGTTTAGCAATATGTTAATCATCTTTTGCAGCCTCAGACTAGCACAAGAAAGGTGTCCCTAAGTTATCTGTAAGCACCTCTGTATATATATATAAAAAGTTGTTCCAGTCCACAACTTTCATAAAAATGGACTGGATTTGTTTCTGTGGAGAATGAATTCAAAACAGATTTCTGATACTGGGACTGCAACTTTTATGAACTGGGGTGAATTTGTTTCTGTAGCGAATGAATTCATAACAGATTTCTGATACTGGGATTGCAACTTTTATGAAGTGGAGTAAATTCATTTTTGTAGCAAAATGAATTCATAACAGACTTCTTGATAGTGGAATTGCAACTTTTAATGAAGTGGAGTGAATTTGTTTCTCTAGCAAATGAATTCATAATAGACTCTATGCTGGCATTGCAACTTTTATGAAGTGGAGTGAATTTGTTTCTGTAGCAAATGAATTCATAACAGATTTCTGATACTGGAATTACAACTTTCATGAAGTGGATTGAATTTGTTTCTGTAGCAAATGAATTCATAACAAGCTTCCAATACTGGAATTTACCCAAAATTTCATTATATCTTACTTTGAGAAAATTGCACCAATCATGTGACAAATGCTGAGACTCAATAGAAGGAAAGTGAAAGTTCAAGATCCTGTTCCATTGATCACCAATCCTATCAGTCACTATGAAAAGCCTTAAGACCTCCACTATTTTAATATAAGCTGTCCAAATATGCAGTTGCTCCGGTTGTCCCTGTGTTAGATAGTGAAATATTCTGAGATGCCCCTGAAGGAATTTTCAACTAAAACCAGTGACAGATTGTCTACCAAACAGAAAGATCATTTATGTGGTCTTGTTTTGAGGATCTCCTATTTGTGTGGGCAGGTGATCCCACAAATAATCCAGCCTTGTGGTTGTCACCTAGAGAGGGGGTCTAAAGGTTACAACCAACACCTTGGGTGGTGTTGGATGGAACCAGAAACCAAGTTCATACACTAGCAAGATCTACCAAAAACTACCGCTTCTGTATTCTGTTCCACATTATCACAAACCTTCCAGGGAGACCTCACCAAGTATTAAAATTTCCTTCAAATTTTTACAAGAACAACCCAGCAACTGCAAAGAAAAGGTCAACATCAGTTTAACATCCCCCCCACCCCTTGAAAAGCAGGCAAATGAGCCAAGGGCCCGCACATTTCTGTTGCTAAGTGAAACAATGGTGATGTGATGACCCGGAGTGTAGCACAAATGTACCCTGTTTCTCCAACAATACGACCTCCCCCAATAGGAAGTCCCAGCATGTTTTATAGGCATGAAATGAAATTAAGCCCCTCCCCCCCCCAAAATTAAGGCCTATATTAAAATGTGCAAAATGGGGGGGAATGGTGGGGGGGCTTGTCGTTAGGAAGCACTCTTGTTGCACACCCGGATATGGTGCTGCCTGCATTGACCCCGATACGAAGTGCCCCACCAACACCGAGGTCAACATCCAAGCCATTGCCACCCACCCGCCCGAAGATGCAAGGGGGGGGGGATTAAGTCACCCCAGAAAAGATGGCCTAGCCATTTTTTCGGGGCTCAAAAAAATAAGACCCGGCCTTATTATATGAGAAACACGGTAACAAAATCCAAAACATAAATAAATGTCCTTTAATGCCTCCAACTCAGTCCTGCTGTTCAATCATTCTCAGTTGGAAATAGAACATACTCAAAAATAGACTTCAAAAGAAAGCAATACAGTCTGAACTTAATCAGCAGATAGAGGTGAAATAAAAAACCAAATTACAGTGAAGAAATTTCTACAATGGGCCAGGATAAGTAATTACCAAATTCAAGGAGATAACAAGGCACAGCCTGTTGGAAGGATGCCAACCAAGACAACTTCAACCCAAAATAAAACACGCTTTGCTTCTGGCAATGCTGTGTTGTAATCATCTCTCTTATATACTATTTTCCCCAGCTGCAACCATTGAGAGGGATCATGGCCACTTCCTCTCTCATAAGCCAAGTTGTTTCCTTCTCCATCCTCCCTGTGTGTCCTAGGATGAAGAGGGGATGGGCCTGGTTCTTCCTCTGACTGTCCAGCCAGGCTCTGCCCTTCCCCAGCCTCCTCCACAACCTCCGCAGCCACACCTCTCCCTCAGAGTCCAACTCTACCAAGGGTGGTAGAGGTGAAGTGAATTCTGCCCCTTATGACAACCTGTCTTACTGCCTTTGTTAAGTGAATCACTGCAGGAGTTAAGCTAGTAACACTGTTGTTAAGCAAATCTGATTTCTGCTTGCCAGAAGGTCCCAAAGCATGATTCTGGGACCTTGGGACCATCATAAATATGAATGAACCAGTTCAGGGGTGGGCTTCAAAAATTTCAACAATGGGTTCTCTGCCCAGTTACTGGGTGGGTGTAGCCATAGGGCTCCAGAGGCTTTCCTTAAGCTTCTGGGAGGGCGAAAGCAGCCTCCCCAGGGCTTTGGAGGCCCTCCAGGGGACGGAAATGAGTTCATCTCCAGTCTTCCAGAACCTCCAGAGGCCTGTTTTTCACCCTCCCGAGGCTCCGGAGACTTTCCTCAAGACTCCAGGAGGGTGAAAATGGCCTCCACCAGGCTCTGAAGCCTCTGTGAAGCCTGTTTTTCACCCTCCCCGAGCCCCCGCGCAGGCCCCTGTATTTACCTGGCATCCGAAATAGGCCACATGGGGACTCCTGGGAGGGGAGGGGTGGGGCGGGGTGAGGGGGCAGGGCCAGCCACAAGTGGGATTTGCCGGTTCACCAAATGCGCAGAATCTTACTAGAGGATCACCCGAACCCGTGCGACCCCATAGCAGTCCACCCCTTAACCAGTTGCCAAGTATCCAAATTCTGATCACATGACCCCCGGGATTTTTGCAATGGTCGTAAGTGTGAAAAACGGCCATAAGTCACTTTTTTCAGTGACGTCGTAACTTCAAATGGTCACTAAATGAACCGTTGTTAAGTCGAGGACTACCTGTACTGGGGGGGCGGGTTGCAAGAGAGGTCATGTTTTGCTATCGTCTGTCCATTCCTGTTCATAAAAATAAAGCAGCTACAGACCCGTCTAGCGATCAGATGGGTAACCTTCAGCAAAACAAATTGCAGTTTTATGTTCCAGTTCAGTAGTATTTTCCACAAAAACCTAAGACAGATAGCCAACCAGGAAACCCCATCACAGCATGCAAAAATTCTCCTTTTTTTTTTTCTTTTTGTTGTTGTTGTTACAGCCCACAAACCTGTACAGGATTGTTGATTGATGTAACCTTCAGATTAGAAATACACAACGTGAAATAAAGTTCCCAGTGTGAAAAGAAATGAAAGAAAGAAAGAAAGAGGAACTCTTGATGAGACTGTTGAAAGAGCGATAAAAGCTTCACTCAAAGCCAGGACTTTAGCATCTGATTGTGGGAAACTTTCATTTAAACAGCCCAACAGACTCTATTAGCCATCAATCTATGGGCACTAAATAAACCTTTAGCACCTCTTCTTAGAAACGGCCACATAATCGTCTGGTTGAGCTGTTGGAGTTACTGACAAAAAAAAACAACTGCCACAGATTGGAGAAAGTTTATAGGGAAGAAAACAAATTTCTCCATCAGCCAGTGGCCACAATAATGTCATGAAAACTTTATTTTCTTCTGTGGGCAATTTAATTTAGCAAGCTCAAAGTAAAAACTCCCATCCCTTCGAACAAACAGGACAATATGCGAGACAGAAGGGTTTGAGACAGCTGTTATTTTTCAGAAAATTTAAATTGGTGGGGGAGGCTGAGTAGATTCTAGACCATGGCATTATACATGTGTTTTCATGGCACTGAAAATTATTTCCAGACAATTTATCTACACCCAATTTTGGAGATGTGGGAAAGTAACATTCAGCATTGTACACATTGCTTTTTGAGAAATTACACATTCATTTTTCAATTAAGAGCTATCAACAAGAGCCCTGCACACCAGAACAACTAGAAACAAAGACAGTTTTTTTCCCAAACGCCATCACTCTGCTAAACAAATAATTCCCTCAACGCTGTCCAACTATTTACAAAGTCTGCACTACTATTACTGTCAATCTTCTCATTACTCCTATCACCCACCACCTCCCACTTGTGACTGTATGACTGTAACTTTTGTCGCTTGTATCCTTATTATTTATATTGACTGTTTCCTAATATGATTTGATTGCTTATTTGTACCCTATGGCTATATTAAGTGTTGTACCTTATGATTCTTGACAAATGTATCTTTTCTTTTATGTACACTAAAAGCATTTGCACCAGGACAAATTCCTTGTGTGTCCAATCACACTTGGCCAATAAAAGAATTCTATCTATCTATCTATCTATCTATCTATCTATCTATCTATCTATCT
>NW_020770894.1:0-17639 GCF_900518735.1 Pseudonaja textilis | reverse complement strand
CCACACCTTCCTTTCTGTAACAATCCCTCAAATGTTGAAACACAGCTATCTTGCCACCTCTTAGCCTTCTTGTCTTTAAGCTAGTGTTGGTGAATAATCTGTGGATTTTCCTGGACTCCAAGCTCCTGATCAATGAGCTGTTTGCAGCCATGGCCCAAAAGACTTTTGCACAGGTTCCTCTTGTGTAGCAATTGCACTCATGCCTAGACTATGACTCCTTGATCACGGTGTCTCATATCTTTAACACCTTCTGTTTGGGTTACTATAATATGGTAACATCACTGCTCAATTAGCTGCTGGGCTGATTCCCAATACGCTTCTGGGTGCAATTCAAGTTGTGGATGATCACCTACAAATGTCTCCACGGCATAGGACAAAACTATACATCAGAACACTGTAGTTTCTGCCCACCCACCAGATCAAGAAGAGGGGACAGCCTCCAGGTACCTTCTATTAAACAATATCATCTCATGGGACCCCAGAGTCATGCCTTCTCAGTGATGACACCACTTCTTCTAAATATCAGGGAAATAATTAAGTTCACTTTGAAATGAGACTCCTATTACAGGATTGATTCTTATTTCCTTTTTAAAATAGTAATTTTATTACCTGTGACAATTAAAAAGATAAAAATAAATTAATTTAATCTTAACAAATTAAAAAGGAAATAATAAAAAGAAAGTACATGAATTAAAAAATAAAATAGAAAAGAAACACTAAGATTATAGTAAAGAAGAAAATGTGTCTCCTCCCTCATACCAAATACAACTAAGTCTAGTACCTTATTGCCTTCTCTTAAAATACAATAAATCTCTTCTTCCCATATTCCATCTCTTATATATAAACAAATCCTTAAAACCTGCCATTCATTGTTTTGCCAAATTTTTATGATCAGCAAAAGTTGCACTGTCACCAGAGAAAACAACACTTCATCTTTAACCTTGACCAAATATACTGACCTTATATTCCTTCTTTTTTACTTTTAATAATCATAAGCTTTAATCTCTTCAAATAATTTCAAGAAGTTGATTTCTTTTCATTTTTTCTTTGGCTCTTCTTTATAAATTCTTAAAAGTTTTAAGAAGTATTTTTTTTTGTAAATCCAATATAGGAAAGTTATGCAGGTTTGTTGCTTATTAATTATTAAGGCTTCATTTCTATGCCCTATCAATTTCCAGATATTCTTGCAGCCTGTAATTTTTAATCCACTTTCAGGTCAGTCTCAGTCTTGTGCAGTTCCTCTTTGATAATGACTCAAAACTGGAACAAGCAGATTTTATATCATGTACAGCTCAACAAGAAAAAAGGGAAAATAATTTGCATATGCAAAAAAAAATGCATAACAACAGTTGTTATTATCTTCATTAAAATAAGTTTGCTGAATGATTTCATTGTGAGATGTTTAGATATTTCATTGACTGTGTTTGAAGAACACGCCAAATCAAAAACAGCATCTTTTTGTCTGAGGTTCTGAGAATATGCTTAACAGACAAAATAGTTGTTGGAAAAGAAGTGCTTTTTATAAAACATGCTGTATGCTCCATGAATTACAATCACCATAAATTGTCTTTACTACCTCTGCTGCTAATCTCTTCCCTTTCTTTTGAACAGGTATTTTAAATTACAAATGGGATAATTTGTAAACACAAGGGATCATTATATGACTCTATACATTCACTTCATTTAGGAAGAGTGTGTGGTCTCAATAGTTCGCTTGTAGCCAAAGCCCCTCTGGAAGATAATAGATAACAGATAACAGATGATCAGAGTTGGAGGGGACCTTGTAGGTCATCTAGTCCAATCCCCCACCAAGCGGGAGACCCTACGCCATTTCTGACAAATGGCAGTCCAATCTCTTCTTGAAAGTCTCAAGTGATGGTGCTCCCACAACTTCCAAGGACAAGCTGTTCCACTGATTGATTGTTCTCACTATCAGAAATTTTCTCCTTATTTCCAGGTTAAATCTCTCCTCGTTCAGTTTCCATCCATGATTCCTTGTCTGGCCTACAGGCGTTTTGGAAAATAGCTTGATCCCTTCCTCCCTGTGGCAGCCCCTCAAATATTGGAAGACCGCTATCATGTCTCCCCTAGTCCTTCTCTTTACTAGACTAGCCAAGCCCAGTTCCTGCAACGGTTTATTGTATGTTTTAGCCTCCAGTCCCCTAATCATCCTGGTTGCTCTTCTCTGTACTTTTTCTAGAGTCTCAACATCTTTTTTATAATGTGGTGACCAAAACTGGATGCAGTACTCTAGGTGTGGTCTTACTAAGGCTTTACAGAGTGGTATTAGAACTTCCATTGATCTTAACTGTATCCCTCTGTTAATACAACTTAAGATTGCATTAGCTCTTTTGGCTGCTACTGCACATTGCTGGCTCATATTTAGCTGGTTGTCCACTAAGACTCCAAGATCCCTCTCACAGTTACTGCTATTGAGCCTGGTTTCACCCAGTCTATATGTGTACTTTTGGTTTTTCTTGCCTAAGTGTACAACATTACTTTTCTCTATATTGAATTTCATTTTATTATGTGTAGATATTGTTAGGAATGTAAGTCACCTAACAGCTATTTGGGTTGGAAATATATAAACCAGAATAGACATTTTAATACTGTATCTTTAAGAAAATGCAAAAACTGTAGTTGGGTGTGGTTTCTCAAATGGTCATAAGATGGAGACAGAAACCTGGGTTGTCTTAGCCTTAGTCTCAGAAGAGAGTGTTTCTCAGTGAGTCCCTGGACAAAAAAATGACTGATCTTCCCTGTGAATGACTTTGGACTGCCTATTTTGAACTTTGCTTAAACCTTTATTGAAAGTAAAACCCTACATTTACTGTACGGTGTACCTGTGTGCTGTGTGTGTATTATTCAAACACTACTCTCATTAGGCCTCCCTGCATGCGCTCATTCTCCTAACGGGGAATTACCACAACAGATATGGCCCAGTCTTCTAGCCTGTCAAGATCCATTTGGATCTTGAGCCTATCTTCTTCTATTCCTGCCAGCTTAGTATCATCTGCAAATTTGGTAAGTTCCCCATCTATTCCCTCATCTAAGTCGTTAACGAAGTTATTGAAGAGAATTGGGCCTAAGATGGAAACTTGTGGCACCTCATTGCTTACTTCTCTCCATGTAGACTTAGCCTCATTAAGGACTACTCATTGAGTACGGTTTGCCAGCCAGTTGTGAATCCATCTAGTGGTGGATTCATCCATCCAGTAGCATCTATTCCACTTTTTTCTAGCTTACTAAGAAGTAGATTGTGGTCTACTTTGTCAAATGCCTTGCTGAAATCTAAATATATTATGTCCACAGTATTTTGCTGGTCTACTAATTTAGTCACTGTGTTGAAGAATGAAATAAGACTGGTTTGGCATGATCTGTTTTTAACAAACCCGTACTGACTGCTAATTATTACTTTACTTGTTTCTAGATGTTGGCAGATCTGTTTTTTTTTATTATCTTTTCCAGTATCTTCCCAGGGATTGATGTTAGGCTAATTGGTCTATAGTTTCCTGGGTCTGTTTTTTTTCCTTTTTTGAAGATGGGAACCACATTAGCTCTTTTCCAGTCCTCTGGTAGTTCCCCGGTGCTCCAGGATTTTTGAAAGATATGATGCAGTGGTTCTGAGATGACTTCTGCCAGCTCCTTTAAAACTCTGGGATGTAATCCATCAGGCCCCGGTGATTTGTGTTCATCAAGATCAGACAGGTGTTCTCTTACTATTTTTTTTGCTTATTTTAACTTTTATTTCTGGTCTGTCTTTTATAATTATGTTTTTGGTGGGTTGAGATATAGTTTTTTTTTTTGCGTGAAGACAGATGCAAAGAATGAGTTAAGCAGTTCTGCTTTCTCTCTGTTGCCTGTTACTTCCTTGCCATCTTCTCTCTTTAGTGGACCGACTGTTTCCTTGATTTTTTTCTTGTTATTTATATATTGGAAGAAACTTTTTTTTTATTATCTTTGACTTTTGTTGCAAGTCTTTGTTCGTTCTGAGCCTTTGCTATCCTGACTTTGTTTTTGCAGATTCTGGCTATCTGCTGATATTCTGCCTTAGTTGTATGTCCTTCTTTCCATTTTTTTTGTACTTGTCTTTTTCTTTCTTTTAATTTGCCAGAGAGGTTTTTGTGCAGCCATGCTGGTTTCTTCTTGGATTTCTTGTTTTTCTCTCTCAGTGGTATTGTGCTGGTCTGGGCTTTTATGATCATACATTTTAGAGTTTCCCAAGATTCTTGAGTTGTTTTCCCCTTTAGGATTTTCATCCATGGAATCTTTCCCAAGTTCTCTCTGAGTTTATTGAAATCAGCTCTTTTAAAATCCAAGACTCTGGTGTCATTATGTTCTGTTGCTTGTGTTTGTGTTATGTTGAATTCTAGTATGACATGGTCACTCTCACCCAAGGTTCCTGCAGTTTCAACTCCCTCTATCACTCCTTCTCTGTTTGTAAGAATTCAGTCCAGTATGGCTGTCCCTCTAGTTTCACCCTCTACCTTTTGGACAACAAAGTTATCAGCTAGGTTGGTTAGGAACTTATTTGATTTCTCACTTGGTGCAGAATTAGTTTTCCAGAACCACCCATAACTCCTTTTTTTCCTAGTAAATATCCATTGGTTATGGATGAACTTTGAAGCACATTCATACTGATGTAATTTAAAAGATTCTAAGCATGTTTCCTCCTAAATGTCCCCTAGCTTATTTTACTGGGTAGTTGTTTTTACTGTTTCTGAAGGATACCTTGAAACATGTGTAGCCACCATATGTGAAATCCAATGGTTATTTTGAATTGCAAGTGATACTCTTTAGTGGAGAATGATTAACTTTTTAAAGGAAAAACATTCTCTGTATTAATTTCTCCTGCTTAGTTGTCAATAGAATTGTACATGATCAGTGCTTAAATTCCCCTTGCTAGCAGCTTATCTGAAAATCTTTACAGAGCCTTTATTTACATATCTGTAATTAGTTTATTCCTGCCAACTTCAGTTCCTTTCTTGGTATAGTTTTGTTCACATAACAAGACAGGAACTTCTTTCTATTTCCAATCCCAGAAATGCGAGGCAATCCTGAGCAGCTGCAGGCAATTGGACCTTAGAATGTCCCCTGACCACACTTGTTTCCACTGGATTTGGAGTCTCTTTCAAAGCAAGCTTGCTTCTGGGGGCACTTGATTTCTCTTCTATGTGTGTGTATTCTTGTGTATTTGCATGGATCTTTCCTTTCTCCCTTGCTCATTTGCTTGAAAAGTTCCTATTGAACTTTCCAAACTTCCCTGTGTGTTTGTGAGTATTTGGACTGAGACAACACATTTATTCAATGAAAGAGACTGATTGGAGGAACTGGGAAGGAAGTGGTTGTGATCATATGCTAAGAAGGGTAGTTGAAATTTTTGTTGCACTAAATCTTATTACTTAATTTTAGCTTTAGTAACTATATACTTGCATCATGATTATGCGTATATTATGTCACATGTTGGATGTATTCTTCCTATGTTTTAAATACCAAATAATTATTTGTTTATTTTCACTGTTGCATCATGATGGAAAGGAATATTATAAATAATGATAAAAATGTATGTTTGCTTGCTTGATCTGATTTTTGAGGGCCACGCAGGATGGACTTTGTAGTACCAGCATGAACTTTGTAGTATTGTGCTTGCTAACACAGTTATTTTGTGTTTTAATTTGACTTATTTTTCTCATTTTTAAATGGTTTATCAAACCATTGCAGATTGGGAGGTAGAATAGATTGATTGATAGCTTCTAACATTCCTAAACTGAAAAAATATAAACTGTTTTTGTTCCTCAGGTCAGGATAGGATGAGACCATGTTTGCTTTAATAGGATGTCTGTAGTTGATCTTCTGATAAGAGAAAGCTTGTTAGTGCTAATTGGTGTCTGGTTTATTACTCCATGAACTTTGTGACTTTCTTTTCCACATTAACATCTTAAATTTTGCACCCCTGTTTTCATCAGATTTCATTTAAATGAACATGTGTGGTATTAATATGTTTGACTCCATGTAACTGATTTCCTATAAAAAGGGAAATTACTTTTGTCCTGTCCAATCAATTTTTATAATTTCCTTAACTATAAGAGGACTAAAAGCTGAGAATCAAGGTTCCTTCTTTGAATGAAAGGAATCCTTTGCAATCAGAACATTCTGAAAAAAAATGGTAATAATCTTTTTATTTTGGTCTGTTTTACTGGAAAATTTTCATCCTGAGGCATGAGCCAAGAAGCCATATTTTGGCCCTCACTTTATCAAGTCAGGCCTCCCATTGGATTATCCTGTGTCAGAGAAAGATACAAAAGGGCTTTCTGGGTTTATTCTATTTGTTTGTTTGTTTGTTTTGTCAAGCATGTATTAGATAACAGGTATAAGTATAAACATGATTGTGAATACATGAAATGGATACAAATAAAAGGGAACATTAGGACAGGGACGGTAGGCACGTTGATGCACTTATGCACACCCCTTACAGACCTCTTAGGAATGGGGTGAGGTCAACAGTAGACAGTCTAAGGTTAAAGTTTTTGGGGTTTGGGGAAAAACACAGAGTCAGGTAGTGTATTCCAGACATTGAACACTCTGCTGCTGAAGTTGTATTTCTGCAATTGAGTTTGGTGCAGTTTAGCTTGAGTTTGTATCTTTTGTGTGCTCGTGTATTGTTGTGGTTGAAGCTGAAGTAGTCAATGATGGGTAGGACATTGCAATAGATAATTTTATGTACTACACTTAGATCGGACGGAAAGCGGCATAGTTCTAAGTTGTCTAAGCCTAAAATTTCAAGTCTGGTGGCATAAGGTATTCTGTTGCGAGTAGAGGAGTGGAAAATTCTTCTCATGAAATATATCTGGACTCTCTTGATAGTATTAATGTTCGATATGCAATACGGGTTCCAGACAGATGAGTTGTATTCAGTAATTGGTCTAGCACATGTTTTGTATGCTCTAGTTAGTAGTACAATATTACCAGAGAAAAAGCTATGCAAGATTAGGTTAACAACTCTTAATGCCTTTTTGGCAATGTTGTTACAGTGGGATCTAGCAGTTAGATCATTAGAGATAAGTACTCCAAGGTCCTTGGCAGAGTGGGGGTCATCTACAAGGTTATGTCCATTCAGCTTGTATTTTATTTTCTGATTTTTTTTGCCAATATGTAAGACAGAGCATTTGTTTCTTGAGATTTGATGTTGCCACTTGTTTGACCATTCTGACACATAGCCAAGGTTTTTTTTTGAAGGGTAGCAGTATTGTCGGTGGTGTTAAATAGTTTTACATCATCAGCGAAAAGAACACAGTTGCTTTTAATATGATCACAAAGATCATTTATGTGAAGTATTAAGAGAGTTGGTCCTAGAACGCTGCTACAACATCTTGCAGTCCTGAATTTTTGTTATTTTGGATCCCTGGTTCTTTCTATCCCATCCATATATTCATTCCACAGTTCTGATTTCATACCAATAATTGACTGGATTTCTCTGGATCTTCCCATCCTGCCAAAAGGGTCCACAACTAAAGTCCAACAATTTTTGAGAAATCAAGCAGACCTGGACCTAATCAGTGCTTGCCTACATGGCAAAGTCCTTCCAAAGAGTTTTACACATTCAGCAATTTTAATTAAGAAAATAAGGTTGGACAGAAAAGCATCAAATTAATTAGACAAAAGAAACCTCATTCCATTATTTGAGGGATTTATGCAGGAGTAAGACAAATTTCACATCATCCATATGTTAGTTCACATGCCTTATTTCTGAAAAAGACATAACTCTAGATAATATAACAGGGATTCCTTATCCTGGGAAATTTGAAATATGCCATGCTTGATATCTTCATAGATCACTCAACGTGGATACTTTGAGATTTGCTGAGTAAGACAGTACATTCCGCAATAAAGTCTTCAATTCAGAGCAAAAATGCCACCATATATACATACTTTTAAACAGGAGATAAAAGTTGATACAAACTTATAAAAAATTAGAAAAACAAAGGGGAAAAAATTGACAAAAAAATAAAAATACAGAGAAGATAAAGTAAAAAAAACAGAAAAGAAAGAAAAGATACAGTAACTAGCTTTTTTTAATCATGTAAATTACCATAAACATTTTTAAGTAAAATATTAATTTACCTCTTACTCAATGGATACAACTTTACTCTCTTCTTTCTATAACACTACATAATAAATTTCAATTTAATTTTTGTTCCTTGGTACAAATTGTGTTTCTTAATCCCTTATGCCTAAAATAAATAAGAAAATATCTATTGTTCCACAAAAACTTTGCTTCTGTGGTCAGAAGAATGATATTTTGAAATTAAAAATTAATCTGTTTTTGAGAACATTATCGATTCACATTCAATACTAAATTTACTTCCTGAATATTCTTGAACTGTGAGAACTACCCAGAAGTTTTTAGAATTAGCCAGAATTTTCTAGAACTTTCTGGAATCTTTTAGATATTTCTAGCACTTTCTTGTACTATCCTGTAGTATCCATAAAAGTATAAAAGTGCCTTTAACCAACATTTTAGTTTGTCTAATTGCTGAGTAAGAGAATAGTGCATAGCAATATTTGATTTAAATGGCATTAAGAAGTTGCTTGCACCCAGCAGATAAATTTTGTTATATGTGTGGACAATTTATCAAGGGAAGAATGAAAAAGTATTCTGTCAAAGCATCTGTTAAGGTGTATGAGGCCAATAAAACATACTTCAGCATGCCTGTCGGGGATCAACAGAAGCCCAGGGCGCTTCAATTCATTTGGGAATACTGCAAGAAAACTCTTGAAGGTAAGGTGAACCATTTGCCACTTGCTGATTGGGATTTCAGTGATTTATTATAGTTTAAGAGTTGTAATTAAGAAGTTTTCACTATTTTCAATATTCTAGGAAAATGAAGACTACAATATATATTTTATGCCCTATAGTAATATGTTGCATAATAATGTGTGGGATATCTTTTTTTTGAAAAAATTATACAATTCTGCTGTTTACCAGCAGATATGGGGTGGGGGGGAAGAAGGCCATGAAGTTTGCTATCCCAAGAATTTGGTGGGAACCAACTGACTTCTCAAGCAACTGCTACTTCTGCCTGGTGGACTGCCTACTATCATGTATCCAGACATTCCTCTATCATCGCCACAGTACCACATTGTCCTGAGCTCCCTGCTCCCACTTCCTCCAAAAAAAGATAAGCCATCTTCAGGAGCAAGAAGTAAGTCAGACAGTGAGGAAGATAGTCCAGATACAATTACAATTTCACAGATGCAGCTGAGGAGAAGAACCCATACTTTCCCAACCAGAAAGACCTCAATGATCTGATCAGAGAACTTCGTCTTACCTAGTCCCATGCTGAGCTTCTGTCATCTAGGCTCAAGGAGTGGAATTTGTTGGATGAAAATGTACATGTCACAGATCAGAGAAAGCATCACAAATGTTTTCCAAATTTCTTCAGTTTTGCAACAATGTGGCCAGTCTCTTCGAGGCTATAGGAGTCACAGGTGATTGGCACATATATATAAACAGTTCATATAAGAGGCTCAAAGCCATGTTGTTTCATAACGGGAACATGTATCCAGATCTCCATGTGACTCATTCTGTGGACGTCAAAGAGGGCTACACCACTACAGCAATATCAAGGTGTTGCTGAGTACTTTCAATTATGATGATTATGGCTGGGAGGACATTGGAGACTTCAAAATTGTGTCATTCCAGATGGGCCTTCAAGGTGTTTTTTTTTTTTTAATAAAGTTTTATTTGGGTTTTCACACATAAAAAATACAAGTAAAACATCTTTTTTGAAAATAGCATGGTCCTGGGTTGAATTTCTTTATACAGACACAAAACTCAATTTCATGCTCCTTTTTGTATTCTATTCCATATCTTATACTATTTTACATTTTCTATTTAGTTTTTCCCCTCTTTTAATTTTCTCAGTTTTATTTTGAATCTCATCTCAATTCAAATCATTATATTTATACTTTTGTCTGTTTCTGTTTCAATTTCATATTATCTTTTCTCATTAAACAAATTTTCTGCTGTAGTTACTAATTGGAGTATGACACCTTTATATCTTTTAATTACATGCATTCAACTCTTATTTAAACTTCAATATATACCTTAAGTTTATAACCTTCAATATAATACATAATACATAACTTTCAATCAAATTCTGCTTGGTACATTCTTATAATACACGCTATATTCTTTAAAAAAAAGAAAAAGAAAAAGAAAGATTGTAAATATATGTAATTATAAACCCTCATTCCATTCCTGTTCAGTTCTATCATTAATAATCATTAAAATCTTAACATCTTTAACACTTCTTTCAATTAAATATCATACTTCCTTAAAAACACATATAATCTCCATAATTAATTTTTCCCTTATTTCTCTTCACACATGTTTTATAAATCATTAAATATATCTTTTGTTACATTTATTTATTGACAAGCATTCCACTGAATTACGATAGCTATTTTATCAGACATTTTAATCATACATTGTTTCATATTTTCTAAAATTATTTCCGCTTCTAATTTAACCATACTATCTTATGTACCTTTGCAGAATCCCCTTTTCCATTAAGTTTTCATCCATTATCTCTAAATAGGCCCTGTTTCTCTATATTTTGCTTCTGTCCTTTATAACTTCTTTTCCTTTCTTTCTTCCCTCTCATCTTCTCCCTCCCCTTTTTACCCTCTTGTCTCTCTAGTTCTAATTCTCTCTTCTGCATTTCCCTATTCTGTTGCTTTCTGATTTTATACTTATTTTTCACTCTATTTTTTTGGGGGGGGAGTTGTTTTTCCCAATCTTAAACTTTCCATTCTCTTTCCCCCCTTTCCTTTTTTTCCCTATCTAAGATTACTTGTTCATTAAAGGTGTCTTCTTCTTTGTCGCAATCTGCTTGTTCTGCAGGCATTTCTTGTTGTTCCTCATAATTCCAAATCTCCATTTCCAAAAACTGAAATACGAAGCCAAAAGAACCTCTCCCTTCTTGTGCAACTTCTTCATACTTTTTAAGTTCCATTTTCAGTTCTTCTAAAAGTGGAGCCCTTTAAACAGTTTTAAACAACCACCCGATTGATTTTAGTCATTCAAAACAATAACCAAGAATCCAGAAATCATCAAGTAATCCAGATAGTCCCGAGTTATATCTTCTTATTTCTTTTTCGACTTTGTTTTCCTGGGGTTTTTGTTGCAATATTTCAGTTAGAATGTATCTTTTGGAAGTCTTGTTGAGATTTTGCTGTAAGTGCTTTTTTTAATTCCAGGCAGTCTCCTCCCTTCCAGATCCTACCCTTTTATTCTATTTCTCTCCTTTCCTGTTTTCAAAAGCTTTTAATTATCCAGAAATCTTTATTATCCCTTTGACTTTTTATTTTCAGCGTTAAATGCCTATTGATGTCAAAATGGATTTTTTTCCAATTTCTTGCTTAAGTCTCTTAGCTGTCAGTATAGGAAAAGGAGAAAACCAAATCTTTTCTCTTTTCTCTCTCCTTCACAGCTTAAAAATCTTCTTAGGGAACAATGTTATTGTTTTTTAACAGTTTCAATTCCAGGGCACATTATTTGTTGCTTTTGCTGTTTGACCTGGTCAACCAAAACTTTCTCTTCTTATCTTCCTCCTGCACATACTTTTCTGGTCGAGTTCTTCTTTGTGGTGGCCATTTATGACCACTGCTGCAACCGCCTTTGGGAAAGGGAGTAATGACCAGCTGGGGAGGAGAGGTGCAGTTCTCCTCAACCCTGCTGGCAGTCTCCCCCCTCTTCACCACCTCTATGGGGTGGCTTAGCCCTGAAACCAGCCGGCTCAGGGTGCTCCAGTGGCGAGCACAGATCGAAGCCTCGCAGAGACAAGGTTTCGGTCAGTCACTGAAGAAGCTCAAACGGGAAGTCCCTGGCCTTCAAGGTGGTTTTATGAAATTTCTTTGTTTTCTTTGCCTCTGGGATAGCCGGTACACTAAGGTGCACTATCACAGAAAGGACTAGCCTAAGCAGACCAAGTTCAAAACATCTCTTGGAAAATTTCTTGTTCTTATAAACATTGAATTTATTCTACACACTTTATCCATATTTGTCTCCGTATCTTTCTTCACACACACCCCACCCAATAAAATCCCCAAGACAACAATAATTTCTCCTCTCTAATATCTTCTTCAGAAAATTACTTCTAAGTAATCTCATATCTTCTAAGACATGGGATTACTTCTAGGTCACAAAGAGAACATCACTGTGCATTTTATGAACTTTCTCACTGAAGACACCCCTATTGTCCTCTAATCAGTGGATCAGAAAGCTAATTTTAATTCTAACATCAGTGTTTTAATATTGTAAAAGGAAGGGAGGATTATACCTAATAAATGGAAGTATATATCTTTCTCAATGTCCACTGTCAAATTAAAAATGTGAATCATGCATGCTTTCTTTCCTATAGCAAAGAAAAAATTCTACAACCACCTTCTAAATTCACAGATAATTCCATTTCATGGTTTCCTGAAGAGAGTAGGCTAATATTCAGACAAAATCAATTAATGCTGCAGAAAAAAAGAAAAAAGTATTAGCTGTCAGTAATGCAGACTCATTCTTTGTTTCCAATTTCTAATTCACCTATCAAAAATAGAAGACATTAGAGAGTTGTTACGTTTTGAAAACCTTCATAAGTAAAAAGGGGGAAAGTAGGCAGGCATGAAGCTATTTTTCCCAGACATGCAAGTGGGTTGGTCTCACAGAGAAAGAGGTTTTTCTGGTTGAAGTGAATACTGTCTGGAGAATATATGGAAGGATCATCATCAAAATAATTGTAGGGTCTCAAGAAGAAACCAACTACATTCCCAAGAGTTGCAGTAGTGGGTATGTCCTCAGCATGTGGAATATGGAGAAAGCCAGCATTGATCCAGGCAACTAGATCCTATGAAATGAAAAGGGACAATGTTACTGTACTATCTTAGGAAAAAGACCCATTAAACAGAGAAGTAGTACAGCAATGGATTCAAAGAAGCTAAGTTTGTTAAGTAAAACAGCAGGTGACTTAGTGAAATCTGGGGGTAATCTGAAAATATAACTTTTTGCTTTCCTATTTGGAATTGGAGATGTGTAGAAATGGAACATTGGAGTAGAAAATTGTTACCAAATACCTTACATCCATTCTGCAAAATTTTATCATCTTTGGTACTTAAAATCCTTTAAAAATGCAAAAGGTAAGGCATAAATCCCATTCATAGTTTCCAAGATCAAATTACCTCTGCTAACAAAAATGCAAACAGGAAAACTGATCCCAGTACATGAGAATTTAAGCTGTCCTCTGAACAAGCATCCTAAAAATCACCATGTTTGTTCCTTTTTTTCCTTAAAGAGGAAGTGCTGCTAAAACTCTTAGCAGCATGTGCCTACTTCCAGAGTAAGTTTTAGATGACAGTCCAATACCTTCATAATTTGATGTCTTCCAAGTAAGTTTGACTTTAACTCCAATGTATTTGGACAGCACCAGATTGTGGGATAATAACCTGCTAGGTGCTTCAGTGCTGGGTGGGATTCATCTTCACTTACCTCATTGACAATGCTCTCATTGTTTATGAAGTTAGCAAAGGCCACCGGAGGATTCCATGGGTCAACCTGATTGTAGGCAGTTGTGCTGAAAGATTCATTTTCTTTCCTCTTTGTAACAGCTAGCTTATAACTTTTAAGGCAAAACAAGAAGAGTTCAGAGATTGAGGTTTATTCATTATTATTTCTCTTCTTAAGATATTAAGAGATGATTATTCTAGGCATAGGTCTTGAAAGATAATATAATGACAGGATTTTATTCCATGCCAACTCAACTATAAAAATATAGGGACAATCAATGTTGTAACTCATTATTAAACTACAAATGAATTTTGAGCTGATTTTATGTTTCAACTGCCATGTGTAATTCCATAGATGCAGAGGTGGTATTCAGCAGGTTTTGACCAGTTCTGGAGAACCAGTAGCAGAAATTTTGAGTAGTTTGGAGAACTGGCAAATACCACCTCTGACTGTGCCCTGCCCCCATCTATTCTCTGCTTCCCGGGTACCAGCTGATCATCTGGGTCTTCTTTTGTTGCCCTGCACAGGAGAACAGAGCAGTTTAGTGGGGTGGGGAGGGAATGGAGATTTTACAGTATCCTTCGCCTGCCATGCCCACCAAGCCATGCCCACAGAACCGGTAGTAAAACAAATTGAATCCCATCAGTGGCCAACACGGCTGTGGATATCTCTGCGAACGTAGCAGGTATCATGGATCTCCATCCTGGTAGATAGTCCATTAAATATACTGATCCCAAACTCAGGAGATTAAAGTTTACCAGGAACACCTCAAATTTGGTCCAGCAGTGCAAGAGTACAAATTTACAATAACATGGCGTGAGTTCCTTCAATACTCAACCAAAGCAATTTGAAATTTCACCAGTAGCCAGGTCTGCTGACTTTAGATATGGTTATAGCTGGGTACAAATTTTCAATAATATGGCTCAGATTTGTTTAATATTCAACCAGTACAATATTCAACCAATTGAAAAGACAATGTTTCTGAAGGGCACTTGTGGAGAAGGAGGCATTGCAAATATCAGATAAAAATTATAAAAATATGCATGGCCACCAATAGATGGGTCTATATGCTCCGGATATGGTTATAGCCAATTTGAACTAAAAAAAAGTATTTCAGGCCACAATTTTATTTTTATTTTATATTATTTGGATTTGATAAATGCCATTCTCTCTTTTTTTTTTCCCCATAAATTTAAATTTTACTTCTGTACATCTCAAAACTTATCTGGTCTTGGGTTTTGGGGGGAAAATATTGGAGAAAAGAAAAAATTGCTAGGCTCATTTTGCTATTAGATAGTATTAGCCTCCAATAATCTGTAGCATTTGTCTTAAGTCAAATTTAAGAATACCTCTCAGGTTGAGGATAATTTCCCCAAAATAGATCATTGTAACATGGAAAGTATTTTAACTACTCTTCCAATTATGATTATAGATCATAAGCCAGACATACTACATTTGTCAAAGGGACTGTTTCACTCTATGCCAGGGTGTCAAACTCGATTTCATTGAGGGCTGCATCAGGGCTGTGTTTGACCTCATAGGGGCTGGGTGTGTGTGGCCAGGGTGGGTGTGGCCATCTCTTCCGTCAGGGATACCTGTGGTGGACCGATCACTCTGCCAGAAAAAATGGGCTCCCAAGCTCCGTTTTTGGCTACAACAGCCTCCTGCAACCCTCTGCTAGTGAAAACGGAGTTCAGGAGGGCTGCACATGGCCAGTCCTTTTTCACTGGCAGAGATACCACATTCCTTTACTGTTTCCAGGGTAGCCCCATGGGCCAGATCTAAGCACTCCGTGTGCCAGAACCAGACCTCAGGCCTTGAATTTGACATCCCTGCTCTATGCAATCCAATAGTGAATTTTTGATCAGTAGTGAGGAATATGAGTTAAAAGAAATTCTGCACCATTTGAATAGCATTTTCCTTTATACTGTATGTTCCACAGTTAAGTTTTGGAAATGGAAACATTTTCTTTAGAAAATATTTGAAATATTTAAATAGATTCAGAGAAATCTATCTCTTTAAAATGAATAAATTTGGCAGGTCCTGCCTATTTTATTGAAGCTCCTAAAAACCCCAAAACATGGGTGAATCTATTTTACTTCTGCACTTAGAAATAATAACTTACCGACCCCAGCTGAGGCCTGGCTCCATTGGATCTGACTCTAGAAGATGGTCTCCAGAAAAGCTGACTATCTGGATTCGATAGCCTTGATCATGGCCCCACTTGTTTGTGCAGTTGGATGAAAAATAAAGGTATCTGGGCATGTCATCATGGAGATGAAACGCCGCCTTATTCTCGGTGTCCAAAATTTCCCTCACTATCTTCATTCGATGGATCTTATCTTCTGGGCTCCAAGGGGCCTTTATGGTCTCAAAGGCCATGTCATTGCCAACCAGGGTATTTTCCACACCTCAGAAAGAAAACATGTACAACAATTAATGCTTGAGCAACTGTTGATGGATCAGGCCACTCCTGTTGCATATTCAGCTTCTTAAAATCAAAGTTGCTTCTACATTAACATTTTACTTACTCAGAGATGAAATTGTGATAAGAGTATGCATAATTAGTTTTTCAGGCTGAATATAAACAGTGTCTTCATGTATTTGCTGTATCAGCATGCAAGAAAACCACACTACCAATTTTCTTCAATAGGGTAGGTGCAGAGTACGCAACAAAGGGCAATAGGATGTGTGTCCTACCCTATCAAGAAATACAGGAATTTCATGAAAGGAATGTTTAAAAATACAGTAAGCGCATCCACATTGTGGTATTAGCAAAATAGTTTTATGGGATCATTGTCCAGAAAGCAGCATCATTTAAAATGAATTAAATGAGCTAACAAGAATGTGTCTATGTGACAAAGAGAAAGAAAGAGAAATAGAATTGGACCTAACAGGTATTATGACATAATGATTGTTTGGAAATGCTACATTTATGTTCAGTTCCAGTTGGTGGCACAAATATGAATAATATGTGACAGATTTTCACAAAATATGTTTGAGCCTTTAACTAAATCTTCAAATCCAAACCTTCGAATCTCCTAAACCAGATGGCCACTGTTTAAGCCTTCTACACCTCAAGAAGTTCAGAGAAATCATCCAACATTTTTTCTGATGACAAATTTCAGTGGAGGCTTTTAAAGACACATTGCTCCATATCTATCCCTATTAACAGGACGAGAGTTAAGATACCATTTTTAATTTTAATTCTCAAGGGTGGGTGTGAGAAAATAAGTTATTAAAGTTTATTTTATTTCTTTGCCCTGAAACCAGAAGCCAGTTCTAAAGCTACCTGAAAAACAACCAATGTACATATTCAGCTTTAAGTGATAATGCAAATGTACTGATATCTGCAAGAGTTACAAGAATGCTGATAAACCCCAAAACTATATGAAGAGATAATTACATAATTGATGCCATTATATTTTCTTGTTATTATGACAGAAGTTCAATTAAGTTTTGTAACAAGACAGTGAAATACTGGAAATATTCTTAATTTAAAAAAACCTCACTCCTCCTAAATTGAAGTTCAAGAATAGTAAAATAGGAGAATAGTAACCATATTCTTGAGTTTGTCTTCATTATAGTTCTGACAGTCATTAGAACAATTCTGAGAAAGCCAAATTAGGCAAAAAGCCTATAATTTCCATGCAAGTTACAAACACTTTTCCTACTTACCACCAATATCCAAATCCACCTTGAAATGAATATTATGGGTATGAATTGGTCCCAGCACTTTTTCTTGGACTCTATTGCCATAGTCTTCAGCATCACCAAAGTAAAAATCAGATATTATGTACCCACTGGCATGGACTCGAACATTAAGAACTCCATTTTGGTGGAAAATAAAATCCCAAACATAGTCATAATTATAAATTGTAGATGTGGTTCGGAATACCAGATTTGAATCTGCCAATCCTCCATAGAAAGGAGACTGGATACTTTCAAAATGTCGTCGTATGGGTAACTCAGTATTCTGCTCAAAGATGCAGATAGCCATTTTACGGTTAACAGGCAATGAAGTATCATGAAAAAAATGCCAGTCTAAATAACTGGATAAATAAGGACAATCCAGACCCTGGGT
>NW_020770893.1:1058-17685 GCF_900518735.1 Pseudonaja textilis | reverse complement strand
TTTGGGAGTGTTTTCCTAGCTATTTTATTTACTTTTCCAGTTTTATAATCTAATTCCATATCCACGATGGTATTAAACCTCCTACTATGCATATATTTTCATATTCCCGTCCTATTATTTTCTTGTGAAGTTTGCTATAAAAGTCATCTTGGTGCATATATTGCTACTAATAATATCTGTTCATAGTTCGTTATCTATACCATCAAAATCCTACTTAACTTGTCTGTAAAAATTTGCTTAGTGTTTATTGCTTCTTTTTCCCTCTCTTCTTTTGTTGTGGTAACGAGGTATAAAACTTTCCAATTTGGGGATGTTAAAGAATTTTATTTTGTTGTTTCTTAATATGGACTTCTTGTAAGTAAATTATATCTAATTTTAACTTTTCAAATTTAATTAATTAATTAATTCAATATTAAGCAAAAATCAAAAACATAGAGACATAACGTCAAACTGACTGGAGGGAAGTCCCAAAGTCATGTTACAAAGTATTACTTCACAGAAAGTGTACTGCAAGCTTGGAACGAACTTCCAAGCAAAGGTAACAGGTCAATCATCAGTAACTCAGTTTGAACATGCTTGGGCTAAACACATGTCCATCATCTGACAAAAATTGAAACAATATAAAACTAACAAATAAATTCATGAGCAAACAAATAACTCAGAGGGTGACTCAAAATACCACTAACTCTTTTTCTGCCATCGGATTTCAATGTTTCTAGATGTCGCACTGACAGTCCACAAAATGTGTTGTGCTGATGGATTGCAAGTGCCATGGTATGAAACCAGAGGTGCTATTCAGGAGATTCTGACCAGTTTAGGAGAACCAGTGGTAGAAATTTTGAGTAGAGAACTGGCAAATAGCACCTCTGGAGATTTTACAGTATCCTTCCTGTGCCATGCTCACCAAGATGCAGCACAGAACCGGTAGTAAAAAAAATTGAATCCCACCATTGTATGAAGCAGACATTTCTTAATGTACCTTTTTTTCTTTACAGAATAGTTTTTCAGAATTACCAGCATGTCCTGGCCTTAGCGTTTACTCTAAAAGAGATCAACGAAAACCACCAGATCCTAGCCAATATAACGCTGGGCTTTCATATTTTTGACAGCCATTTCAGTCCAAGGTGGACTTACTTCGCTTCGATGATGCTGCCTTTCTCTCATGGGAAATTCATCCCTAACTACAAGTGTGGGGTCCCAAAACTTTTGGCTGCAGTGATTGGGGGACCTGATATCTCTCTTCATATGGCAGCTGTATTGTCCCTCTACAAAGTTCCTCAGGTAAGATGTGCAAGAAGATATACATTATTAAATTGCCATACTTCCCTAGAAGTCTGTGTGCTTCTTTTCTAAAAAAGGAGACAACTTTCAGATTCCAGGATATTATTTTTTGCTTGATAGGATTACCATTCTGAACAGAAAATGGGGTTACAAGGCATAGAAAGACATTCCACAATGTGCAACACTGAATTAAGAGTTGGGAATCTTCTAGCCCAATGCCTGCTCAAACAGATAACCCTATACCATTTAATATCAATGGT
The DNA here is from genome assembly GCF_900518735.1 of Pseudonaja textilis. Next base: position 16,144 of record NW_020770893.1, on the reverse strand, counting down.
TGTCTAATCTCTTCTTAAATAAGTCCAGTGATGGGGTAGCCACAACATCTGAAGACAAGCCATCCAACTCATTAATTGTTCTAACCTGGTTCTCTCCTTGATTAATTTCCATTCGTTGATTCTTGTCCCACTTTCAGGTGCTGTAGAGAATAGGTTGACTCCTGTTTTTTCCTTTTTCTCAGGGGACATCTTGGTTGCATTCTGGTTGCTTTCTAAATAAATAAATGCAGCTAGTTGCGTAATGTTTCAGTATATAAACTCAAGGGCACCCAAAAACTCAAATGAATGTACACAGTGTCCATTTTCCACCTGCATATGTTTGTCTTCCTTTAGTTGACCTATGGCTCTGCTGCAGCCATGGAAAAAGAGACTCAAGCGGTTTTCTTCCAGCAAATGTTTCCAGATGAATCCCATGAACATAAGGGCCTCACGCTGTTATTGAAGTACTTAAGATGGATTTGGGTTGGAATTCTTGTAGCAAAGAATAAAAAAGCAGAGAAATTTGTCCAGGAAGTCGTCCCTACCTTTTCTGAGAATGGCATCTGCACTGAGTTCATAGCACAGATACCAAATGCAGATTTCTATAGTGATTTTACTGATGTAATGGATGAATTTCTATGTATATACCATGTTCTCATGAAGAGCAGGGCCAATGTGATAATTCTATATGGTAAAATTCAGACTATAACAGATCTGAGAAGTTTTCTCCGGTTTTCAGAAGTGGAGGATATACCAAAGAAGCCAAAGATCTGGCTTATAAATGCGCAGACAGAGTACACCTCACTTTCCCTTCATAAATCCTGGGATGTCCATTTCCTACATGGGGCTTTATCCTTTGCAGTTCACACAAAAGAGGTCAAAGATTTCCAGGAATTTCTTCACAATCTAACTCCAAACTATGACCATCATGATCATTTTCAGAAAGATTTCTGGGAAGAGGCATTTGGTTGTTTCTTCTCCAGCTCAAAAATGGAGACATCTGAGGCAACTTGTACTGGACAAGAGAAGCTTGGGACTCTAGCTACATCTGTGTTTGAAACACGCATCAGTGGACACAGTTACAATATTTACAACGCAGTCTATGCTGTGGCACATGCTCTGCAATTTCTGTATTTATCCAAATCCAGAAAAATAGTGAAAGAAGGACGGAAACAGTTTCACTATCAGATGTGGTGGCAGGTAAGAAACTACCATATCTGTAGTTTCAAGGTCTGTCCTTAACTATAATAAACAATGTTGCTTAGGGGAATTGACCTCAGATCTAAAAGTGAGGTGTAGCACTGAATTAACCATTTGAAATACTTATAATGTATTTCTGTCCATGAAATAACTGCCTTCCAAGCCCAAAAACCTCTTGGTAACACATGATGATTTTTCCACTCTGATTTCTTTATTGTTTCACACCTGTAGGCAAAATTTTGTAGGACTGAACATTCTACTGTGTGTCTTTAGAATATACCCTGGGAACTATAATGAAGTGTGGTTACCTTCATGTTTTTTCTCTCAAATGAATAGCCTTTTACTTCTCTGAAATGCTCCCCCTTCAATCTGGGAATCCACCTACTTACTACGTTCCACCACTCTGCCATATGTTTAGTCTAGAAAATGTCTTTGGATATGGCTCCCTTGGCCAAGAAACAGACATCAGCACCACATCCTAGAATCAGACACAATTGGACAGGGAATTATAATGATGATAATTGCCTTTGAATTCACATTGTCAATTGATATAGTTATATAGGGTGGTACAGAGATGGTATTCAGCAGGTTCTGACCAGTTCTGGAGAACCGGTAGCAGAAATTTTGAGTATACAACCATGTGGGAACTATGATTCTTTGTTCTTTGTGTACGTGCTAGGACAACGGAGCCTTCTGGTAGTTGGCTGGAACACGGAGCAAGGAGCAAGGACAAATTGTTGCCATTTCTTAACCAGAACTGTAGCAAACTTAAACTCTGCAGCCTTGTATGCTTTATGTGAATGATCAGTGCATGTTGTGTGATGTAATACGTTTGTGATAGGACATTAACAAAATTGCTACGTTAACAAAGATTGCTTCTAATAAAAGAGGGTTTCGGAGTTCTCTCTGTGCTCTCATTCGAAGACAACTTTGCGAAGTGTCTTCTTTTCATGAGAGACCACCACACAACCAAACAACAAAAAACTCCTCTGACTGGAGATTTTACAGTATTCTTCCCCTGCCACACCCACCAAGCCACGCCCACAGAACCAGTAGTAAAAAAAATTGAATCCCACCACCATGGGGTTTAGCAACAGCACTTTGAGCCCAGTTACCATTGTTAATTGAGGACTGCACAGGTTTTTAAGCAAGTGATCACAACTTACAACTTCCTTCCAGCTTCCATCAATCTAGAACTAAGGAGAAATTTCCTGACAATTAGAACAATTAATCAGTTGGACAAATTGTCCCTAGAAGTTGTAAATGCTCCAACACTGGAAGTTTTAAAGAAGAGATTGGGGAACTATTTGTCTGAAATGGTATGCTGTTTCCAGCCTGAGCAGGGGATTGGACTAGAAGACCTCCAAGGTCCCATCCAACTCCAATATCCTATCCTTTTCTATTCTATATTGCTTTGCTTGTGAAAAGCCTCAAAGTAAAGTTGAAGATCGCAATCATGTGACTATGGGATACCTTGACAACCAGACATTCAGGCCAGTTGCCAAGTTTGAAAATAGTGATCGTGTGACTACAGGAGTCCTGTGACAGCCTGAATTTCAAAGAAATCATGAGTACCACTCATGCTGCACCATTGCAAATTCAAATGGTTGTTGAACAAGAGACCGCCAAGACACTGTCAGTCCCAAAGCCCCCTATTCACTATGACAATTCACTACAGCCAATTTGCCCCAATATATTCACCATGGCCAACTTGCCATGCAAAAACTCACGATGTCCAAGTCTATGTTGGACAACTGATTGTAGGCCAAGAGTTACACCAATATCAAAGAAATGGTGGAATAGAATCATTAAAGAAAAGATACAAAGAACAAACTGAAATCTGAATGACAAAAATCAAATATTTCTAATTTATTTTAAATAATTAAATTGAAGTGATACATCGTTCTGCAGTGAGTTGGCCATGATGAATTGCCCATGGCGGGGTGGCCACAGAGAGTTGGCTGTGGCAAGTTGTCCCATTCTACCCAAAGGGTAGGCTTGATTGAGAAACAAAGGGTCAGGACTAATTTTATTGCAAGTTCTATAATAACAGAATCCTGAAAATTTGAACATCGTTACCACTCCCTCACATTCTCTTTATATAAGCAGAGCTTGTTTGAAATGTTTCTTAAGTTATTTTTAATTGTCCTGCCTCACGGTCCTCTTATCCAATTGGCTGTCCCTCCTGTCCTTCAAGGCTATTCCTAGGATCTCTAAAGATGCAGAGATTTCCCAATTCACAACACATCAGCTGGGGACGAAGAAGCCTGAGTACCTTAGTCTCTTGCTACTTGATATTTGTTTGATTATGGCTTGCAGCTAAAATAAAAGTTTTTATATTTTCTTTATTAAGAACAGAAATAGAAATAATAGAAATAGAAAGAAATAGAAACAGAAATAATAGAAATACAATAGAATTATTTAAATATCAATGTCTATGTTTTGAACATATATTCAATTCAGTTCAATTCTTTGTTTGGTGATTGGACATACAAGGAATTTGTCTTTGGTGCATATGCTCTCAGTGTACATAAAAGGAAAGATACATTCGTCAAGAATAATAAGGTAGAACACTTAATGATAGTCATAGGGTATAAATAAGTAATCAAATCACACTAGGAAACAATCAATATAAATTGTAAGGATACGAGCAACAAAGTTACAGTCACACAATCATAAGTGGGAGGAGGTGGGTGATAGGAACAATAAGAAGATTGATTGTAATAGTAATGCAGACTTAGTAAATAGTTGGACAGTGTTGAAAGAGTTATTTCTTTAGCCGAGTGATGGCATTCAGGAAAAAAACTGTTCTTGTATCTAGTTATTCGTATGTGCAGTTCCCTATGTCATTTTGAGGGTAGGAGTTGTCTAGAATGTGAGGGATATATAAATAAATATATTATAAATTCTTTTTCCTTCCTTCTGTCCTTTTCTCTCTTTGTTTCTCTCTGGCTGTCTCTTTATTTCAGGTTCATTCTTTTCTGAGAAGTGTCAGATTCAACAACAGTGTTGGTGAGGAGGTCTCCTTTGATGAAAATGGACAATTCATTGGTGGATATGATATTATCAACTGGGTCACATTCCCAAACCAGTCATTTGTTAGGATCCAAGTTGGAACAGTGGATCCCACAGCTCCAGCAGACAAGTTCTTCAGTATTTCTGTAGATTCCATCATGTGGCCAGTAGGCTTTAATCAGGTTATCTGTCTGAATGTAGTCTGGTCTGCTTTCATTTATGTAGCATAAAAATATCTTTTTTTTTCCAAAAAAATTATTAATTTTTAAAAGACAAACATATACATACAAAACACAAAACATGAAAACATAAAACATCTTTTTGGAAAGCAGCTTGATCCCAGGTTACATCTTTTTGCACAGACATTAATTCAAGTTCATGCTCACTTTTATATACCGTTCCATATCTTCCATTCTACATTTTCTGTATAGCTTCTCCCCTCTTTTCAGTCTCTTAATTCTATTTTATTTATTTCATCTCAATTTAAATCATTATGCTTATATCCTTTGTCTGTCCTGTTTCAGCTGTCTATTATCTTTTCTCATTAACACAAAATTTCTCCTGTAATCACTGATTGGAGTATGATGCCTTTATATCTTTTCCCTAAATTTAACGCTTAAAATAATACATAATTTTCATTTGGATTCTGCTTAGTACATTCTAAAGCTACGCACTATATTTTAAAATAAGAAAAAAGTATAAATATATAATATAATTAAAACAACAATCCATGCCAATTAAACTCTGTCATTAAAATTAATATTCATTTAAGTCTTGAGCATTTTACACATTCCTTTTCAAATAGATATCATGTTTTTATGGGAACTCTTATAAATTTTGCGTACTTACTTCCACCCCATTTCACTTATATTTTAAAACATTATGTAATTAAGATGTTCCCATTCCTTCTTAATTCAATTCTCTCATATTTCATTTCATTTATCTTTTTCAAAAAATTAGAAAATTTTACTAAATTATATTGAATATTTTATCCCATTTTATAATCATATGTTGTTCCAATTTTCTAACATTATTTCTAATACAAATACAACAATACAGTCTTATGTACCTTTGCAGAATCTCTTCTTGAATTATATTTTTACCCATTATCTCTAAATAAATCCTGTTTCTTTACATCTTGTTTCAAACCTTTGTATCTTCTCTTCCCTTCCTTCCTCCCTTGCTTCTCCACTCTACCCTTTTTACCCCCTTGTCTCTTGATCTCCACCGTCTTCTGTGTTCCTCTTTTCTGTTGCTTTCTGACAGTGTGTCCACTTTTCACCTTATTTTTCCCTTTTTTGGTTGTTTTTTTAAGTCTTAAGTTCTCCATTCTCTTTCCCCCCTTTCCCATTTCTTACCCAGATAAAGTTGCTTGTTCATTAAAGATGGCTTCTTCTTCATCCCAGTCTTCTGGTTCTTGTAGTTTCTCATAAGTAGAAATTGCCATTTCTAAAAAATGAAAAACGGAGCCAAAAGAGTCCGTCCCTTCTTGTTCCTCTTCTTTATATTTTTTGAATTCCATTTTCAGTTCATCCACAAGTAATGCCATTGTAGAAATATTTTTAAACAACCCAAATATTTTTAATCATTCAAATAATAATTTCCCAAAGTCCCAAAGACATCAAGCAGTCCAAATACACACAGGCTGTTTCATTTAATACTTTTTTTCTTTTTTTACTTTCTCTTCCTAGGGTTACAATTCAGTTAGAAAGTTCCAATTAAAATGTATCTTTTAGAAGTCTTGTTACATTTTAGCTCTAGTCTTTTAAATTCCAAGCAGTCTCTTCCAGCCAAATCTTAGTCTTAATTCTTTTCCTCTCCCTTCCAACTTACAGCAAAAAAAAAAAAAAAAAGGTTTTTTCAGTGTTCAGAAATCTTTATTGTCCCCTTGTCTTTAATTTTCCAGTTTAATTACCTGCTGATGCCAAAGCGGGTTTTTCCAATTTCTCATTCATCTCTTGTCACCGTAAGGAAGGAGAGTAAGAAAAAACAAACTTTCCCTTTTCACTTTCGTTCGCTGCTTCCAGATCTTCTTTGGGAACCATGTATCCTTTTCCAAAATTTAAATTCCAGGATATCTTAAATATTGCTTGTCATCCCGGTCAGCCAAAACTTTCACTTCTCAGCTTCCTCTTGCACATACTTTCCTGCATGACCTCCGCTCATACTGCTTTCAGAAAAGGGAGTTAAGCCAGCTGAGGAGGGGAGGTGCGATTCCCCTCGACCCCTGCTGGGTCTCCCCTATATTCATTCACCTCTATGGGGTGACTATAGCCCTGAAGCCGGCTGGCTCGGGGCACTCCAGCCGCGAGCGCAAGCGGAAACCGCGCACAATCGCTGATTCCTCCGCCCCCAAAGCCCTACAAACCGGAAGTCCAAAAACATTATCTCTAATAATTTTCTAAGAGTTGATATAGAACAGGGGAGTCAAACTCAAGCCCCACAGGCTGGATCCAGACCATAGAGTGCTTAAATATGTCCAGGGGAAGACCTTAGAAACATTAGAAACAGCAAAGTACCAGCCTGCAATACATCTCCCAGTGAATACAGAGTCTTGGTACCTGTGTCCATTTTCACTGGCAGAGCTCTGCAGGAAGCTGTCCCAGCCAAAAATGGAATCTGGGGGGAATCGCCTGGACAACTACAGCTGATACAGACATGAGTTACTTCGATATGGCCATGCCCCCTGGCCCCCCATTTGAGGTAAGCACACCCCTGATGTGGACCTCAATGAAGTTGAATTTAACATCCCTGCCATAGAATATTATACTCATTAGTTTGGCTCTCTGTTAACAATGCATGGTTTTTTTTATTTAATTTTATTTTAAGTATAAGAATACAACATGGCGCAGCCATTCTGGTGTTACAGTTGTGAAGTAAAACCTACAATCCACTGTACTGAATTTCATCAGTCTGGTGACTTCAAAATTAAGAAATTGAGAAAAACATCTTTAACCAGCACAAAAATTAGAAATTAGACTTATTAAAAATATAGAAAGCCATTGACAACAATAATTACATATATTGAATGAATTATTATTTTAGTTCATTTAGATCACAAAACAATGTAATCACATGGCTTCTCATTATCAATACATTTTTATGCACTTGATTCCACACTAACAATATCTTTCCAAGAACTTTCTTTTTCCTCTGTATCTTAAAATATTCTTCTTCATTCACTGATAGACGTTGCCTTTATCTCTGTGTAATGATCCCTGTGAGACAGGATACAGCAAGGAAAAGTTAGAAGGAGAATCATTTTGCTGCTATGTTTGCCGTCTATGTCCAGATGGGAAAATATCAAAAAAGAAGGGTAGGAAATTTCCAAATACATTATAATGGGACTAAGCCATGAGGGTACAACACTGTCTATAATCCACTGCATAATTCCAATCAATGTCTACTTTTTCAGATGTGAATGACTGCTCTCCATGTCCAGAAGACCAATATCCAAATCCTGACAAAAATATGTGCATTCCAAAGCGAATCACGTTTTTGTCCTACGAAGAACCCTTGGGGATCAGTCTGATTGTTCTTTCCCTTTGCTTTTCTTTGAAGACAACTTTGGTCATCACAATCTTCATGAAACACAAAGATACTCCCATTGTCAAAGCCAACAACCGGAATCTCACCTACATTCTCCTAGTTTCCCTCCTCCTCTCTTTTCTTTGTGTCTTTCTATTTCTTGGGAAACCCAATACAATTGTGTGTCTCCTTCGACAGCCAGCTTTTGGGCTCATCTTTTCAGTGGCGGTTTCTTGCATCTTGGCCAAAACATTTGTTGTGGTTCTAGCATTCATGGCCACTAAACCTGGTTCCAGATTGAGGAAATGGGTGGGGGGAAGAATGGTCAGTTTCATTCTTCTAGCCTGCTCCCTTGTCCAAATGTGTGTTTGTGTTGTGTGGCTGATAACATCCCCACCATACCCAGATTTTGATGCACACTCAGTACCTGAAGAACTCATCCTGGAGTGTAAGGAGGACTCGGTCATGTTCTACTCTGTTTTGGGCTTTATGGGTTTTCTTGCTCTGGTTAGCTTCTCTGCTGCTTTTCTAGCTAGGAAGTTACCTGACAGTTTCAATGAAGCCAAATTCATCACCTTCAGCATGTTGGTCTTCTGCAGTGTTTGGCTGTGTTTTATCCCAACCTATCTAAGCAGAAGGGGGAAATATACTTTGGCTGTGGAGATCTTCTCCATGATCTCCTCCAGTGCTGGACTATTGGTGTGTATCTTCCTTCCTAAGTGTTTTATCATTGTGATGAGACCCGAACTGAATGATAAACATCAGCTCATGAAGAGAAATTTTTAACAAATCTTTTGGAGATCTTATATCCTTTTAAAATCTTCCCTAGTAGCACACTTAAGCCAGAGAACAATGTGCAGTAAGATGGGCCTTCTATACTGCCCTCTCTCTGAAATTCAATATAGATCAGAACATTTTTTTTCCTTCTGGAAGCCAATTATAAACGGGGACCAGTGGTGGGATTCAAATAATTTAACAACCAGTTCACTGCCGTAATGACCAGATGGTTAGGTATGGCTGGGTGGTTCTTGGACTGGGTGGGCTTGGCCAACTCAATGTCACTCAAGTCAAGGGGAGCTTCTCCTCGCCTGTCCTCTTGTGACTGTGGGGATGCTGCAATGGTTGTAAATGTGAAAAATGGTCATAAGTCACTTTTATTCAGTGCCATCGTAACTTTCAATGGTCACTAAATGAACTGCTGCAAGTCAAGGATTACCTGTACAAAAATACAAAAAGCTTCTTTGCTTGCAAAAAGCTGCCCTAAATGCCAATTATTAGATTAAAAATACTTGCAAGCTGGAGTTACAAATCAGGCAGGGAGCCAGAGCACTTTGAGGAATTAAAATAGTGCAATAATAACTAATAATTAGCAGCAGTGACTCTTGCTCCTAAAGTGAAACCCTTTAGTAGAGAGGTCATTTAATCTCTCCAGAAAGAGCACACTCAGGAGAAGCAATCTTTAGATCCATTTGCATGACTTAAAGATATCAGCTGCTTTCACACACCTCACAAGATATCTTAAGGAAATCATCCAGATTTATGGAAAGATCACAGGCTCCCCAGAAAGGCAATAAAAAATTCAGTGCCAAGCTTGCACCCAACCTCTTGAAAGTACACCCCAAAAGGACAGTGCCAGAAACCACTAAAGCAGTGAAGGAAGACCCCCTCCTCAGATAGAAAAAGAAACCATGAGGCAGGAAAAAATTTAAACACAATACAAATTATTAAATCACAACAGTAGCTGTTGGTTCTTAAACAATTACCAAAAAACAGGAACTAGCCAAATTTCTCAACCCAGTTTCTTTTTAGGAATAGAGATTAACCATTTTCCTCCCTGAACAGGGAAAATTATTCCATCAATAAACACAGGATTAATCATCGCCAAGCACAGAATTAAACTTCACCAAAAACTAGTTTTAGACCAAAACTCAGAAAGGGTATGTAAATTCACATTTGAATATCAATCTTTCTAGCTAGCCAAGAAACCTTGCTGAATGTCACTCATCTTGATTCCTTTTCATTGAAAGCTTTTTTCCGCCAGCTCTGCTTCATGGTTCAATTGTTTCTTCAAAATGCTGATTGTTGCATCCCAGCTGGAAAAACTCCAACAGGGAGTATTTCCTCCCAAAAGCAGCATAAAAAGCTTAAAATAACCCTTCCCCTTTAAGAAAGTCAAGCCCCAGCTATGTACCTACATAGAAAAAAACTCAGGAGAAGCTCAGGTGACAGGAAGTCTAGGCATACTGCCAAGAATCTAATAAGCATTAATGGAGAGACAGTTTCTATAAGCAGGGCAGTAAAAATTAGGTTATAATCAACACCAGAATGGTTCCTGCCTTCCATTTATGATTAGTCCTGTAAAGTGAGAAAAAAGGAGATTCCTTCCATTAACCAGTTCTTCGAACTGCTCAGAAAGTTTACAAAAGGTTCTAGCAAATAGGTGAGAACCAGTAGAATCCCATCCCTGATGCTCATCTATTTCAATTGTTCATCTTTCATAACTAATGGGTTTCAGAAGGAGCTGGGAGATATCCCGGAGGTTCTGCTGCATGGCTCTGTGTGGGTGTTTGAACTAAATGGTTTCTCAAAGCAGGCAAGGCCCTTGACAGGATCATGTCTATGTGCCTTTTTCTGATCCATTTGTCCTGAAATTCCCCTTTGTCCATAGAGAAGGTGAAGGTGCTGAAAAGAGCCAAAAGATGGTAGAGTGTCACTGGAGGAAAACTAAGAATGATGTTGCACTGGATGAGACTATTGAACACCACTGGATGATGTATTATGAGCTTCTTCAGTTCTAACCAATCCGTTCTGAATGGTTTTAATAAAATCTATCCAGTTGATCTTCTTTTTCTTGACAGCACATTAAACAATGATTTTTTTGATACATGCCTTAAGAACATTTGCAATTCCAGTAATGTGCAGGAAAATTCCTTTCCAAATGAAGAAATATCATCAATTTTACAGATGGTTTCAACGAATGAAAATACTAATTTTAATACAATTGGTACATTCATACATCCAAACCTGTGTTGTTTTTCTGTGTCATATAATATATGTGGATATATACATACTTTTGCATATTTATTTATCTATTTTATCATTTTTATATAGCCTATATTGAAGGGGGTGTCCCTTTGAGAGCTGTTTGCAGCAATTAGTTTACATTCAAAGAAGCAATAAAGTTATTATTTTATTCTATTCTATTCTATTGTGGTATGGTAGTTTATCTGATGCTTTCTCCAGTCTCTGTGGGAAGTCATGTGGTTTTAAATGCTACTTCCAAGGCTGCAAAGAATTCTAGTTGTTTAGCATCCTCTCTGTTATTGTTTAGTTAAAATAAAACAGAGAAGCAGAATTGCTGGTTTATTAACATTGTTTGCCAACCAATGGTTAATTAGCAGAGAACTGACTCACCCTATTCCAGCTTCTAAGAGAATTAATTTAATAATAATAATAATTAAGTAAGTAAGTAAATCTGCTCTTATTAACAACTCTCCCTAAACCTATTACCATAGTAAGAGACTATCATGTTTACCCATCTGATCATGAAATCCATAGAGGAGGTGGTGTTGCTGTCTTCTATAAAAAGTCCCTACATCTAAAAAACATCCAAGTTACCCAGGAGCTTGCTCTTCCCATCGTCTCTGAATTGTCCTTAAATATCACGTTTTCATTCTGATTATGTTACAGGGCCCCTGATTATGACATCAAACATGTAAACAAGTTAAATTCACTACTAACATGGGCAACATCCTGCCCATATGCTTTTATCTTTCTTGGTGATCTCAATCTACCTTATATTAACTGGACCCTAAACGAGTATAAAAATGAACCCATACAACCTTCTACAATGCTGTAACAAATCTGGGACTGGAACAACTAGTAACCAACCATACTGGATTGAACAACTGCATCGATCTCATCTTCTGCAATAGTTTGAATTCAATTTACGGATTACAAATTAAAGAACCCTTTTCCAACAGTGACCACAACATAATTGACTTTTATCTCAACATATGTCCACACAAAAATCATCACAAAAACAGAATCCCCAATTATAATTTCAAAAAAGGCAACTATGATCTTATAAACAACGATCTCTCATCCCTTGATTGGCAATTTCAATTCACTGGATGCAATACTGTAAAAGACCATTACAACATATTTTTACTTGAAGTCAAAAGAGTCATCAAACTATATGTACCAATAACAACTCCAAAAACCAGAAAAAACAAATTACCCATTACAATAAGGAAGCTTCAATCCAAAAAGAAATCACTTTGGTGGAAAAACAAATCTGGTCACGTTGCCAACTTCAAAAGCAAATACAAAAATTTATGCCACCAGATAAAGACTGAATGCACCAATTATCACATTAAACAAGAGGAAAACCTTCTACACACTAATTCTACCTGTGCTTTCTACAATTTTGTAAACAACAAACTGAAAGACTCAAGGTCTATCCCACCCCTGATAGGACCTAATGGTAAAGACTGCAATGAAGACACCATTAAAGCCAACCTCTTTAACCCATTCTTTGGCTCAGTATTTGTAAACAGCAATGGATCATGCCCAGTATTTCGTAGTCGAACCACTGACAACTACAATGATTTAATACATATTGATTTTACAGAACACACTATTGAAAAAGCACTACAAAATCTAAAACTGTCTCTATCTATTGCACAGGATAAAAATATGTGCCTACTTCTTTAAAAAGCTATCCACTGCCATAGCCAAACCTCTAAGCAAAATCGTTGAAAAATCCATCGGGACCAATTCCTTGCCAAACCTATGGTCACAAGCCACAGTCATCCCCATTTTCAAAAAGGGAGACCCCAGCCTAGTTGAAAATTACAGATCAATCAACCTACTCTCTAATAAGCAATTTGGTTTTGGAAAAAAAAAATAACCTGTAATCTGCAACCCTTACACTGCACAAACATATGGACTACACAACACAATTAGGGCAAAGCAATAGACACAATCTACATAGACTTGTGTAAAGCTTTCGATTCAGTGGTACCTGACAAACTACTCCTAAAACTAAAATCTTATGGTATCTCTGGACACCTGCATAACTGTCAAGAAGCATTCTTGTCAAACAGACAACAAATGGTCAAAATTGGGAGCATCCTAACAAATTCTGTACCTGTCAACAGTGGTATCCCCAAAGGCAATATACTTGGACCAACTCTCTTCGTACTCTACATAAATGCCCTCTGTGATCATATTAAGAGCAACTGCGTTCTCTTTGCTGACGATGTAAAGATATTCAACACCATCGACAATACTGCTACCCTTCAAAAAGACCTCAACTATGTATCAGAATGGTCAAACAAATGGCAACTTCAAATCTCAACAAATAAATGCTCTGTCTTACATATTGGCAAACGAACCAGAAAATAAATTACAAGCTGAATAGTTGAGACCTTGTTGATGATCCAAACTCTGTCAAGGACCTTGGAGTACTCATCTCTAATGATCTAAGTGCTAGAGCCCACTGTAACTACATAGCCAAAAAGGTATTAAGTGTTGTTAACCTAATCTTACATAGCTTTTTCTCTGGTAATATTACACTAATAACTAGAGCATATAAAACATTTGCTAGACCAATACTCGAATACAGCTCATCAGTCTGGAACCCACACTATGTATCTGATATTAACACAGTTGAGAAAGTCCAGAAATATTTCACAGGAAGAGTTCTCCACTCCTCTACTCATTGCAGAATATCTTATGCCACAAGACTTGAAATTCTAGACTTAGAAAACTAGAACTATGCCTCCTTTGGTCCGATCTAAGTATAGTATATAAAATCATACATTGCAATGTTCTACCTGTCAATGAATACTTCAGCTTCAACCATAACAATACAAGAGCAAACAATAATTACAAACTCAAGGGAAACCACACCAAACTTGATTGCAGGAAATACGACTTCAGTAACAGAGTGCTCAATGTCTGGAATACTCTACTTGACTCTGTGGTTTCTTCCCCAAACCCCAAAAACATTAACTTTAGACTGTCTACTGTTGTAGGGATATAATGGTTTATTTTTCTCTTCTGACTCCTGCCTTCCTGCCCCAGGAGGCCTTTGCATATATTGATGATGTTCACACATGTAACTGTCTCACTATCAATTTGAAATTAGCCTCTCCTCCAGATCCTATGGGATCCCATGGAAAAAGGAGGAACAGACTCCGAAGGATGCTATTTATTGTCCCCATAATATTCTATCACATGGCTGGTAGCCCCAGAGCTCTGTGAGTTCATTTGATAGTTCATCTGAAAGACATCTCAAGAAGGCAGGACATTCTGATCTACTTCAAAGATCTTCTGGCAGACAGAGACATTTGCACATAGAAAGAAGACACTCGTGGAAGATATTCATATTCATGCTGTTAATAGAATTGCCTGAAGTGTTGTGCAAGAATCCTAGCCTTCAATGTGACCTACAGGAGCCAGTTCCTATACATTACACGTATCATCAGCTTGGAGACATCAACATTGCTGGCATTATTTCTGCATTATCTACATTTTCAGATCTCTTATATTTCAGTCAACATCCTTCTAGGGCAGTTCAGGAGGGATCTGTGGTGAGTACATCATCCATTTATGGTCAAATTCTGGACTGTGCTGCTAAATCACATGATGCTTGAAATGTTTTCCTCTCATGACAAAAGCTCCGCAAAGAAGTATCTCAAATGAGACTCTAAGTTTATTTTACGTGAAGTGATATTTCAACATCCATATAAAGTTGAAAGAGAGGTCAAATTTCCAATTATAAGAAACCACATCTAAATATCTTGAACTACATCTATCTAATATCTATAACTATGACTTAATTTAATTTATGAGGATGTAACTATCACTAAGATTTGTAGGGAGGACCTAAACCATCCTGTATAGATGGTGATAGTAAGGGGTGCATTCTGCTGATTCCAGGGACATCACAAAGTCCCTGGTTGATCCAGAAGAAGCCCCTTTACCATCGGCGGACAGGCAGCCATTAAGCTGCTGAAGCTGTGACAGCTCCGGAAGGAAGAGACAGAAAGAGAAAGTGTATCGGCTGGTGAGAATTTTCTTTTTTTTTTTCAGGACTTAAGGACACTCTAAAATGAGAAGAATCCTGTAAGACTTTGGACAAAAACTGATAAAACTGACTTAGCGGCGATTTTTTAAAGAGAATGTCAAACTGAGGCTTGGCTTTTTACTTTTACTTTTGTTTTCATTGAACTTCTATTGTGATCTAGTAACTGTAACTAGACTGTTTTTTTTCTCTTATATTTATCTAATTTTTCTTTCTTTTTTTCTCCCTTTTGACTGTTAATAGTTTTTTTTTTAGAACAGAGGCTCCCTTT
>NW_020770892.1:0-12581 GCF_900518735.1 Pseudonaja textilis | reverse complement strand
AGAAAGAAAGAAAGAAAGAAAGAAAGAAAGAAAGAAAGAAAGAAAGAGCAAGAAAGAAAGAGGGAGAGAAAGAGAGAGAGAAAGAGAGGGAGAATGGAGAAAGTGAATGAGATATATGGATGGATAGATAAATACATGGAGGGAGGGAGGGAGGGAGGGAGAAAAAAAGGAGAGGAAGGAAGGACACAAACCCTGGCTTCAGAAGACTTTTTGAAGCAACACAACAATCTAGGGCTGGCATGCAATGAATCTCGGAGGTCATCTAGTCGAACCCCTGCTCCAGAAGGAGATCCTTACAGAATCAAAAATAGCAGGGGTAGAAAGCTCTGTGTGTGTGTGTGTGTGTGTGTTTGTGAGTGAGTGCATGTGTGTTTGTGTGTTTGTGTTTATGGTTGTCAAAACTCCAAAAACAAGACAAGTAGCTCTGGGGAGATCAGTCATAAATTAGAACATTTGCCAAGCAACTGGCCATTAAGCGAGGACCACTTGTATTTGGTTTGCCAGTCACATGGCCACTAGGCCATGCCCATCTGGTCACGTGACCATCAAGCCATGCCCACAAATTCAAGCCGTGCCCACAGAACCAGTAGTAAAAATATTTGAATCCCACCAATGAGTTCACAGCCTGCTGTGCTGCATCTCCTATCAGGACTCAGGGATTCACTTTGTGACGCCTCGCCTAATAACATATCCAGTAAATACGGAACTCTTTTATGTGCAACTGCAGTTATCAGATCAGTAGGAAGGAGTTTCTCTGAATGGGGCCAAATTCTGTTCTGCTGTAATGAAAAATTATGTATTTATTTATTTAGGACATTTATATTGCCACATATTCGCACATGACTCAGCATTAGGCAGACTCTAACTGCCCATTGACTGTGGTTTATTTTTATTTTTCTCCATTATTATTATTATTAATTGTAATGCTGGTCTCTGACTGTACTAAAAGTGGACTGGATAAAGGAGGAAGCTGTGTTGGAGACATTTGCCATCTTGAGTTATTTGTAAATAAATACATGTTTATGAAAACAATCTCAAAATCGTACTTAACTGCAACCTGAAACTGAGTCTTGAGAGAAGACAAGGAGGAGATTATGAGAGCAGCTTCTCCAACTTACAACATCTCTCAGTTGTTCAAGGGAGGATTCAAGACTCTTCCAATGACTGAAAGAGGTGTTGGGAGTTAAAACCCTCCCCTCTTCTAGGAAAATAAAATATTTTAGGATATACTAAAAAGGGAGAATACATTTCCCCTAAAGAGAAAAGTAGAAACTCAGAGAGGCTGAAACTCAGCCCCACTCCCACCTTTGCTAATGGACCATTACTCTGGCCTAGGCCACTCTATTTTACATAAGAAAGATCTACTCCAGGTAAAGCTCAAAAGGAATTGCCCAAAGCCCTTTCATTACATCACCATCCAGCCAGGCTCAACCAAGCCTGGGACTCAGGACAGCCTACAGAGTTGCCCCTGCATGGCGCCATGGGAGTCGGACAACCAATCAGAATACAAGCTCCAATTCAAATCCCAACAGAGGGCATAAAACAGTTGCACTCTCAGCATCTCAGGCCTTCTTTCCTCAACCAAGGCATGTACTCCTGTCTACCATTAAACCATCTTCCAAGCAATCACCATGTTTCCAGCATCTTTCTTCCCCACTTGGACCTGAACCCAGAAGGAGATTTTTTCCAACAGAGGCTAGACAGAAACTTCAGATCTGCTCCCTGTTATTCTGGAGCGTCACACAGGAGAAATAAGATGGTGCAAATCTGTTGACCTTTTGCAGCACAAGAAGGTTGAGATGTTCCCCTCCTTCTCCTTTGGGTTCCTTTTCCAAAGGATCTCAGATTAATGGATCCCTAATGGAACCCCCCCATACCTGCCACGGCTGCAGCCTCGGAGCCCCCAACCTCTTTTCTCCCTCCTTCCTCCCCCTCCTCGATCTGTAGGAATAAGCGGCATTCATGGCCTGGGCCAAAGTCTGAATGATACTGTAGTGATACCGGTCATTTATCATACGTTTCCTGTTCCTTTTCTCCTGGGTCTCCAGTGGGGCTTTCTGGGTGCATCTTCTGCGACCTTTGACAGAAAAGATGTGCTTGGAAAGGGAACAGTGGAAATAATGATCTTGAAATAGATCTTCCACAAAGAAATAAGGTTCAAAAGCAGCATCTGTTGGCCGTTTTTTTGACAGATAACCAAAACTCGAAATACTATGGATGTATTTGAGAAGTCTGTCCTTCTTTATTGGATACAGTGCAAAACTTGTGAGGATCCAGACTTTCCCTTCAATGGGTCCTGGCAAATGCATAAGTGCTTCATGGAAAGGAATAATTCTGTTCCAGATGGAAATATATTCTATGAAGTGGACAAAGACATTGACTTGTCTCCACTTAGAGAGGGCCTCCCTGAGGGGGGATGTTTGTCCAGTTATTGTGAATCGTTCTGATATAACCACACAAATTCCATTCCTGACAAGCATCGGAGGGAAAGTCCTCATGAAATTATCTCCCTTTTCTGTGTCTGAAGCAAAGAGGCCAATCAGGGTCCATCTGAAATGGAGGAGCAGCTGGACAATTGCTGGGCACTGGATCCCTTCTTTGGGGAGCATCTGGTGGAAAAAGGGGAATCTCCTTTTATCACTCAGAGCCTCTGAAGGAATTCCAAGAGTGATCTGAAAAAGTAATGAAGAATGCTGTGTTATAATGTGGTCCAGATCAACTCCAAAATATTACTTATTGACAAACCCAATTTTGTTTTGATGAATATATTAGAATAGTTTGTTCGACTTCCGGTTGTCGGCTTCGGTGACAGCAGGGATTCGCCTTCTCTGCGATCCCTGCTGTGCTAGCCGCCTTGGTGCCTCCGATCCTGACGGATTTGGAGGTTAAGGCTGCCCTGTTGGGGCAGCTGAAGATAGGGGGGATCCGGACAGGGGTGAGGAGCGTCACAACCCCCCCCCAGCCGGCAATAACCCCCTTCTCTCAAGACAGTGCAGCGGTGGTCTTTTATGGGCATCATAAAGAAGCCGGCAATTGGATAAAAAATGCGCAGGAGGGAGAAGGAGTTTTCTTTTTTTTTTTTAAAGAAAGTTTTTTCTTGGTCGAACTGGGACCTTAAGGACATATTTAACACCTGGGAAAGTAATGACTTGGAAGCTATAATATTCCCGATTGATGTTTTCAGCTGCGAAGAAAAGTGACGAAAAGGGGAAGTCACTCTCCCTCCCTTATGGAATTAACAAATGGACAAAGGAAACCAGCCTTTTGATAGAAGGTAAAACCTAAACTCCTTTGTTATAAGTGGAAAGGGAGAGGCTTGGGAAAACAAATCTTTACTCTAAGATTTTGCTGGAGGAGATGCCTTGAAGATAAAGAGAATAGAAATTAATTATAAGAAAGACTTAAAGCACAGATTGTTTTTCACAGCACGTTTTTTCTTTCCCCAATTTGACTTCACCCCTAGAAGAGAAATTGTAAAAAGAAGAAG
This sequence comes from Pseudonaja textilis, assembly GCF_900518735.1. The sequence continues at coordinate 9,094 of NW_020770892.1, read as the reverse complement.
CTTGTACTCTGCCTGGACTCTTTGATGACTGTGAGACTTTGGGACTTTGGGGAACTGTTTTAAGTTTGGAAATAACTGATTGGTTTAAGAAGAGGATACAGAAAGAGAAGAAGAAACAGTTTAAAATGGCTCTATCTCTTGATGAACTAAAAAAACAATATTTAAAAATAAAGAAAGAAGGCAAAGATGTTATGGGAGAAGCCCTTTGTTTCCTAGATATGGCGCTTGTCATGTGTCAGCAAATTAAACAACAGCTGCAAGAAGCCAAGGAAGAAGAAGCCATTTTTAATGAACTAAACGGTGTGACTAAGAAAGAAAGGAGAAAGAGAGGAGCGAAAAGGAAGGACTTAAGAAATAAAAAAATGTTTATGAAAGAGAAAAAGAAGATGCAAAAACAACAGAATGCTAGAAAGCAAAAGGAAAGAGGAATGCAACAGAAAGGGGAAATCAAGAAGGCAGAGGTTTGGAGAGGAGGGGGTAAAAAGTTTAGGCGGGCTAAGAAGGAAAGGGAAAAGGGGGAAAAAGTTACAAAGATACAAGACAAGATGGAGATAAGGAAACTTTTTTCAGGGATAATGGGTAATATATGGGATTTTTTTTAAAAAAAGGGGGGGGATTCTGAAAAGTACACATGAGTATTGTAATAGTGGTATTTGTATTATAAGTAGATAATCAGAACTTTTTAAGATCTAATAAAAGACTAAAATATCAAGGTATAACTTTAAAAGGTTTAATAATGAATGATAATAAGTTTTAATAAAATACTAAAGGGAATGTTTAAAATATTAGTTTGAATATAGAGTTTAATGAATTAATGTGTTGATTGTAATGGATTTATTATTGTAGTATTGGTTTTTGAAATAGTAGAGTGTACTAAGCAGAATCTGATTGGGATTTAGGTGTTATTTTAAATTTTAACTTAGGGGAATGATAGAAAGGCATCATACTCCGATTAGTGATTCCAGGGGAAACTATTCTGTCTTAAATTGGAAATGAGACAGATGTAAATGGAGAAATGGACAAAAGATATAAAAATATTTTTTTAAAAAAGCAAGATTAAATATATAAAACAGAATTAAGATGAGGCAAAAGTGGAGAGGAGTTATATAATAGATATAGAATGGTAAATAAGATGGGTAATGGTATATAAGAAGAGCGTGAATACAATTGAGTCCATACAAAAAGAGGTAATCTGGGGCCAAGTTACTTTCTAGAAGAAAGTTTTATGTTTTTATGTCTATGTTTCATGTGTGTGTGTTTAATTAAGAATTAAATAATAAAATCTCGGAGGAAGACTAGATGAGAATAATTATAAACAAGCCAGAGGAAAATATAAAGTTGATGACTGGATAGCAGATAAATCAGAAAGGAAATATGATTGAATAATGATTAAAAAGAAACAATGTGGAATTTGGTAAAGGGAATTTACGTGTTTATATGGAAATGGGATAAATTATAAGTACACGATATAAAGCAATATGTTACCTGCCTTGTAAGGATCTACAATGGAAAGAGGTTTTATGTTTTTAATGTTTAATGATGTTTTATTTTGTTTGTTTGTTTGTAAAATCAATAAAACTTGTTTTTTAAAAAAAGAATAGTTTGTTCCTTAGTCACTGTTTAAAATATTTAAGACAGAATATTAACAAGATTGTATATAAAAATGGAACACAAAATCATATTAAAAAAAAAAAACAAAAACAAATGCAATGTAAATTTCTTTGTCATCCATAAAATTCCAACAATTAGATTCAAATTTGCAGATGTTAGATAAAATGTCTGGATCTAAGATATAGGGATGTATTATATGCTATTTTTGAGTACTAAAACCTCTTTCTCAGCTTCTATATCCCAAATTCTTTGTGAAGCAATTTTTCAGCTTCTTCCCTAGATGTACAAGAGCACAACTGCTAACAGAATAGTTATGAGTACATGAAATGGATACATATAAGAAAAATATAAAGAAATAGTAGGACAGTGATGGTAGGCACATTGGTGCGCTTATGCACACCCCCTACAGACCTCAATAATTATATAAACTGAATTTATGCAAAGCAAAATTTGTGTAAATTAACAATTATCTACGAGGGCAGGAGCTGAACTCCTTTTATCCATCCCAAAGATACTCTTCTTGGTCTGAATATTTTTTATACATAGACAGGATGATTGCCAACTTGATTCCAATTGGATAAGGCAGATATTATTGATATGTGAAAATGAACATGCTAATGGAGGACCTCAAAACATGGATAGTTTTTCAAAAGTTGAATATTCAGTAGAATATCCTCTACAGGGACCTGATGGCTCTTCAGGCCTTTAATGGTGAATTTGAAGTTGAACATAATTGACTAAAACATAGTTTATATGTTCCCTAATATTCTGAAAAAGAGCTCTTGAATTCTATGAAGGTATTGGATCTGTTGTTCATCCCCACCACCCCACTGACCTTAGATAGAGAAAAACACACACAAACCTGTGGGACTTTGTAGGTGCCTCCTAATGTTGACATCTGGATGGAGATGACCCTGGAAGCTTCATCAATCACAGCCAGGAGGTTCTCCTTCCTCCCACAGCCGTAGTTGGGGACATTGGCTTCTCCAGCGGAAAGAATGTCCAGCAAGACATCTGAAGTGTGTAAAGGGCTCAAATGGTTGTCATGGATGTAGTAACCAAGTGTGAGATTGTGCAGGAGCTGGGAATTCTTGCTGACCGTTTGAATACCAAAAATTGACATTAGGGTATTTGTTAGATCAGAACTCTTCCTATTGTAAAAACAATATTCATGTTATTATATTCAATAGTAACAACAAATGTTTTTAAAATATATAATCCTTCACAAACCTACTAAGCCTTAGGCCAACATTGATCCAAATCCAATGATCAATTATAACTACAATTGTTTCAGTCATTACTTAAATAAAGCTCATTATTCAAGTGATGAACTCAGGAATGAACCGAGAAAGGAAAATCATCTGGATTTCATTCAGGTTCCTTTAAAACTCCATCTTTGGATTTTACTCTCTTCCACAAAGTAAGGCAAAAGAGGGAAGCCGTGGAAATAAAAATCATTCAGGAAATTAGACAGGTCCTGAGGTACAAAAATAAGTGACATAAGAAGAAAAGGAGAGTGTTAGAATTGCACATGGAGGGAGTGCAACTCCATCACCCTGCATGACTTACGAAGAAGAAGGTATGGAAGGAGGGCTGTTGAAGGGCCACATTATAGGCAACACATATGTTTCAGATTTGACCACACCAATGAGATGGTCTCCAGGCCTGTAAAAGCTCCATGGATTGTAGCCATCCTGGTGCTCCAAACTCAATGGGCATTTCCTTCTCGGCTTCCCACAGACTGATGGGGACACCAGCAGCAGCAGAAGCAGAAGCAGGAGGTCCATCATTCGTGGCATTAATGAATCCGCTTCCTGTTTCTAAGACAAACAACAGGAACAGCTGGAAAAATGCAAAGACTCTGAGAAGTGCCAGTGGCTTTCCTGATCTAAACAGAGAATCACTCAGTTTCATCTGCAAAGGAGAGAAAGGTGCAATCAAGAGCAGAGCCTGCACCTGTCCCAAAACTTGGTCCCAGAGAGCTTCGTCCAAGGAATTTATCCTTTTCTGATACAAGATCCTTGGCATGTGGCTTCAGTCTAAAGCCTGCATCAAAGTCAAAAACTGGAGATATAGCACCACAGGTCTCAAAGGCCCAGATGGTCATAATTACAGCAAGAAGCATCTTTTCCTCTTGGGATCCAACTTTTTCTGGGCTCCATCTGCAGAGGAGAGGCTGGAATAAAACATGTTAGTAAAAATTACACATACACCCCTGGGATCATTGTTCTGTTGTGGTTGTGGTCCTTCCTTCCTGTCAGGGCAAGTCCAGAAAGTGATGCTGGGGAAGAGAATTCAGCACCCAGGGAATTGACTTCTGTTGGCCTTGAACATGGCCTCTTGTCTCCAGAGATTGCTGGGGAAGGTCACCCAGAGCTATGGTGTTTGGTGCCACTATTAAGTTAATGCCATTTAACTCTAGTGTTGCCTGTCTTCTAATGACAATCGGCACCCTTGATCTCTGCCCAAGATTAAGAGTAGACCCTGTTTGGAATTCTGTTTTATGTCATAATCCCATATTTTGATCTTAATTGCAATTGGTTTTAAAATTGCTTGTGAAATTTCATTTCCCATCTTTTCTAGCAATATTAATTCTGAGATAAAAGCTCATTAAGAAGCAGGAAAGTGACAACTTGTGGATTAGATCGTTGGGTAAATAGGGAGAAAAATATAGAATGGATGGAATTTTTTTATTTTTATTTTCTTGTCATTCCTGTGTTATCTTACCATGTTCCTATAATACACCAAGATTCTTTATATTTTGTTTTTTCTTATTTTTTAAATGTGGAAAGGGAACTTCATGAGGACAGTGGTGATACCCAAGCAGGAAAAGCCCAAAGGGAACATCAGGCCAGCCATAAAGCAAACTTGCATAGGAAAAGAGATTTGATAAAAGGTATTGAAAGAAGCCCCCTAGACAAAAGCCAAGTAATTAAAGCTAGGGAAACAAGAAAAATAAATCCCTTATAAACAAAAGGCCATGCCAAATCAGCAAAACAAATAGACAAAAGACCCATAGCAGACAGGAGATTGCCACTAAACAAATATAAGAAATGAAACTAATAATCCAATCAAACCACCCCGCAGAGTTTACCCTCTGATGGAATTGAAGACAGCCCCCCCTGACAGGATTTAAGCACTCACACACAAAAGGAGAAAAGGTATAAAAATCAGGAGTTTATTACACAAAGCTGGCTAGCCCCAGGAACGCAGACTTCTTGCTATCTCTTGCCTTCCTGAAAATTAAAGGAACCTTATTCCAAGTAGCTGCCTGTCTGTGTCCTTACGCTGGAGCACTCCCAGCAGGAAAAAAAAGAACCCTTGGAAGAAAGGCATTTGCAAGCCTTTCAATAATTGGCGACCACAAAGGTTTTCCAGCCAACCCTGCCACCGGACCGGGCCCGCAGATCCAATCCCAGCCGGCATGGACCTTCTTTGTCCAGGGAAAACATCCACGGACCCAGCCCGGAAGGCAAAAGGGTAGTAAAGGGAGTCATTGGGCTTTTCTGCTCAACAGCTGCTTGGAAGCAGGTGAGTACCACTTCAAATTTATAATCTTACTAGGGAGGGGAGTGGAAGCGTGAGTGTACCAGGTGTGTGAGTGTGGGGTTTTCTCTGCTGAAACAGTGGGACCTCACCTCCTCTGTGATTGCCAGCCGCACCCCAGCCAGCTGCTAGCTCCAACAAGCCTTGACCGGCTGGATTTGGCAACTCAAGGGGTAATCACAGAGTGTGAGTCCTTCTGAAGGACGTAAGAAAAACCGAGTGGGCTGAGAAAGGAACTGTTGTTGGGAAATAAATAGAAAGCAGAATAAATAGTCTCAGTGCATCCCGCAAGTAAAGCCCTGTGCATTTAGAAGGGGCCCGTACCGGCTGCTGGCAAACAACATTGGAAATAGTTTGCCTTACAAAGCAGAGCAGGTCCTTCCGGATCCCCACCTTTAAGGGAGATCTGAAAACTGATGGCAGAGTGTAGGAAGGGGCCCGTACCGTGCTGCTAGGGGGCAGAAGGTCCTCCAAGATCCCGTTTTTTAGGGGGGTCTTAAAACTGACGGTGGAGTTTCCCTATGAGAAAGGGGCCCGTACTCCATGTGTAGGGAAACCGGAGTCCTTTCCAGACCTTTTTTGTCTGAAAACTGACGGCGGGAGCCCGGCTAAACCAAAGTAATCGCCACATCAGGTAGGGAATATGGGAAGTTGTAGCTCAAGGGCAATGGAAGAGACCCCCTTGGATAAATTACTTGAGGCTTGGGATGAAAGGCAAGTGCCTGTCCTAACTGGAAGTGAAAAGAATTTGCAAAAAGTGGGCTAGCAAAAAGTGGGCTTTATTGCGAGATGACATGGGTAGACAAATTTGGCCTTATAGTGGTACTTTAGATTATAAAACCCTGAAAGCACTTAGAACATGCATTAAGCCCAGCCAAATACCCTATTGGTACTGCTGGGCTGAAATTGTTAGGACCAAAGACCTGACTGAGAAAAATAAAAAAAGAAAGAAAGAAAAGCCCGAAACCCATTTCAGGGAAGTGAATACTGAGGCACGGATTATGGCTCCCCCTTTAAGCAAGCCAGTGCCAGGCAGAAATAGGGGACAACTAGAATATGTTTTTACCCACACTCCCTTCTCTGCCTCTGACCTAGTCATCTGGAAAAAGGATACCCCAGCTTTCAGGGCTGATCCTCAAACAGTTATTAAAACCCTGAAATCTATCATAGACAGCTATAATCCATCCTGGGGTGACATGACTCAGCTGTTACAAGTCTTTCTAATGAAAGACGAACTAATAAAACTGTTTGAGAAAAAAAAAACAGTCCAAATAGCCAAACCACCAACTATCCCTGGTCAGGCAGCCCCACCCCACATCGCAGGGCCAATACATCGCCCTGACTGGGATTATAATGATACCAATCAATGGGACAAATACACTAGAGCAAAAGATAACTTACTAGAAGCTCTAGAGGAAATAAGAAAAAATTTTTTTTAAACTAGTCTGAATTTCAAAAGAAACAACACAAAGGGAAAAGGAAAACCCTGATGCCTTTTGGGTCCACTTGTCAGAAGCAGCTACTGCATACGCCCACCTAGACCTTAGCTGCCTGAAGGACCAAAGGATTTTAGCTTCAGCCTTCGTGGATCAGTCCACCTTAGATATTAAAGAACATTTCCACCGCTTCATCTCTAACTGCCCAACCCCTTAGACATAGCAGAGTTGCGCAGGATCGCTAACTTCATCTATGACCAAAGAGACAAGCTGAAAGAGGAAGAGAAAAATAGAAAGAGATGAGTAGAAAGACAGGAAGAGTTTAAAATGTTTGCTGTAATGAAACATGATGCCAGACAAATGCCAGGTAAAACCCCCTATAATTCAAAGAAATGCTAGTATTGCGATAAAGCAAGATGGTCGCAAGGCAAATGTCAGCATTGTTATAGGTGCAGACAGGAAGGTCATTTCAGCAAGCAATGTAGGCAACACCCCCCCCCTCCTGCAACCGGTATCACCCACCACCTAGGAACATGAGGCCAGCCAATAATCCAGCCCATTACACTGAGCAACAAAGTTTCAGTCACCAGGCACCACCCAGCGTTCCCTTTCCTCCAAAAAAATAATAACAGTAGACATCAATGGGAGCAAAGGAGAGAACAAGACTTACCCCCTTCTTGACTAGAGCATGATAATGAAAGCACTGAATTCATGGCTACCTTTAACAGGCTGGCTATCCCCCCGCCCCCCCCCCCAAAAAAAACACAATGGCCCAGAAGGGGAACCCATCGTAACCATTCTTATAGGAGGAAAGAAATACAATTGCTTAGTTGATACTGGAGCCACCTCCTCATTCCTGAACTACCATATAAAGCTTCAGTGGCTGAAGGGGCTTGGGATAGCATAATGGGTGGGGGGAGGAATAATCCCTGTAGAATTTACCCACAACGTACCAGTAGAACTAGGACCTTTCACAGTAGACCATGCATTTACTATTTGCCCCCAGTCCCCACTGTCTCTACTAGAAAGGGATCTCCTATGTAAAATGGGAGCTACCATAACATGTGGAAAACAGGGGCTGCAATTGGAAATCCCAGGAAAAGGCACAAACAAGACAATCATGCTGATAACCAGCAGGACAGGGCTTCATGAAGATTTAAAAAGCCTGCCACCCTCCTTATGAGGCTGGGATGCATCAGAAGTGGGGCTACTTAAAGGAGCCATGGAGAGAGCAAACAAAGAGGTGAAGACCCTACTGGGCAAACTCTGTCAGGAGACACACCTCTCCTAGCCACAAGTGCTCCCAATTGCCCTCTTTTATTTCAGAACCAGACCAAGACAAGATATAGGTATTTCCCACCCACCCCCCTTTTTGAGATCCTTTTTGGTCACCCCCCCCCATACCCTACTAGGATCCTCATTCTCAGTCTAGATCCTCATTCCCTTTGCTTAGATAGGGGGGATAGGGTTCTCTCTTATCTTACAGCCCTGCAAAAGAGACTACAGACCCTCTGGACCCAGAGTGCGCTGACACAGACTTTACCCGTGGAAGAAGCCCTGCATCCATATGAGCCAGGAGATTGGGTGTGGATCAAGTTTTTCACCAGAACCTCCCCTCTACAACCCAGGTGGAAAGGACCCCACCAAGTTTTACTGACTACACACACCGCCATAAAGGTTTGCAGAATGAGACTTTTGGCTACATTGGATACATGCAAAGCCAGCAGTCATAGACCATAGCCAAACTCCACCACAATCAATCCCACCCATCAAACTCAAGAAAGATCGGGACACAGATCAATGGACGCTTGCAGCATTCTTCAACACTGTTGAACCACACCACTGTGAGGAACCAAGTGCAAAGGTTACATTACACAAAACTGGACTCTCAGGTGCTGAGTTATAAACTATTTTTTTTTTAATTTTTGTCTCACCTTCTCCATTTTTTCCATTTTTTAAAACCTTTTTTCATCGTGTTTTTTTTTTAACAAAAAGGACTTTACTCATAATTTTTTGATACTTGACCTTTAACATTTTTTTACATTGCTATTAAAAAAAAGAGAGGGGGGGAGGAAGGGAAGAAAAGGAATCTAACAATGGGGAAAATGAAATGCAATATATTCTATGTATTATTATTATTATTTTCTGTAATAATTGTAACATTTGTAACACAAGAAACTGTGCTCCTGGAACCAAAGCTTATCCCAGAGAAAGGAAAACATATGGGAATGTTTAGCAAGAGAACTTTTGCTTAGCAGGAGGGAAATCATAATGTCACTGGGTGCAGCAAACCTAGGGTCACAGAATACACCTGTCTTAGCAACACAGAACTAAAATGCAACTATACAGAGACCATATCATTTTCATATAGTTACCTGAAGCTCCCACCAGGATGGTTTTTCCTTTGTGGCTTAAAAGCCTACTCATACCTTCCTGCAAATGCCACAAATGGCCCCTGCACCTTGGGAAGGTTAACCATGCTTAGGTCATCCTTACAGAGA
>NW_020770891.1:0-16229 GCF_900518735.1 Pseudonaja textilis | reverse complement strand
TCATCTACTTCCCTTCCCCTTCCCTCATCCACTCTTCCTTCTCTTCCCTTTCCTTCCTTTCATCTACTTCCCTTTCCTTCCCCTCATCCCCCTATTTCCTTTTGCATAGTGTATGTACCAACTCTGGTCAAGAATCATGCGGTGCATTAGAAGGAAAGAACGTAACTAGTCTGGCGTAATGATTAAAGCACTTGCCTAAAACCAGGAGACTGCGAATCTAATTCCACTTTAGACATGAAAGCCGGCTGGGTGATTTTCGGCCAATCACCAGGAGAGTGTGAGTTCTAGTTCCACCTTAGGAATGAAAGCCATTGAGTTACTTTGGGCAGTCATTTTCTTTCAGTCCAGTCCACCTCACAGGGTTGTTGTTTTGAGGAACAGGTAGAAGAAGGGGTATTATGAATGTTTGCTGCCTTGAATTATTTTTACAGTAATAAAGACGGAATAAAAATATTAATAAATAATCTACATAAGCCACAAGGACTGAGTTCCATTTTCTTTGGGGACAGAAGATTTGGGGGGGGGGGGGGGGAAAAACCCCCAGGGGAGTTAGGAAAAAAGGGGTCTTCTCATTTGATAATAAGTAAAAGGCATCTGATAAAACATGGTGTGTTTGGCACACGACTCGGTTTTCTTTTAATTTATTTAATTTTTCCATTGCTTTTAAAATAGTGACAAAAAAGAAATGAAACATACAAACAAAATAGAAAGATAAAAATACATGCATATATTATCAAAGGAAGCAAAGACACTTGGAAAATATTTGTTAAAAGTGAAAAAAATATAGTTATGTAAAGATCTATCTGTCTACAGTATCTATCTATACATACGTGTACACGAATAATAAGAATTAGAACTACCGCTAAAAATGATATTCCTTTTCTTTTTTTCCTTTGTTGTATTTTTTTCAAACTTTTAATGGCTCTCAACCCTATTAGTGACTTTCCAGCACCTGGCAGAATTGCACCATGGCTACTTAGTGGAAAGATGTCAATTTGGAGTGTGAAGAAAATAAAATCAACACCTCCTTTTGACTTCCCAAACCTCAAAAGATTGAAGGCGGAGATGGTTCCAGTATTTTATTTCTGCTTATGCAGGTGATGTTATCTCATTTTATAGTTTTACTTTACTTCCAGGCCTGGGAATCCTTCGAAGAGAGAGCAAGAACATCTGTGAGGGGAAAAAAAAGAAAGTCACAGCAGTGCTATAAGATTGGCTGGTGTGCTGGGTGCCATACCAGAATTTATTTATTTCATATTCATTCATTTATTAAATGTGTGTGGCCGCCCATCTCAAATGCATTTCTCTAGGTGGCTAACAATTAAAAACAAAATGGACACTAAGACATGAAAATTGGAATGGAACAACATCTCAGTTCAACTATGGGGGGGAAAAAGTTGCATATCCTTGAAACATGACAATATTTTTGACTGCAGGTAGTCCTTGAGTTGCAATAGTTCATTTAGTGACTGCTCAAAGTTCCAAAGGGACTAAAAAAGGGACTTATGGCCATTTTTCACCCGTATGACTTCTACGACATCCCCATGGTCCTGTGATCAAAATTCAGATGCTTGGCAACTGGCCCCTATTTATGACAATTGTAGCGTCCATTGTAGTCAACATGGAAGCCAGATTCACTTAAAAATAACAATCATGTTACTAACTTAACAACTGCAGTGATTCACTTAACAATTGTGGCAAGAAACATCATAAAACGGGCAAAACTCACCTAACCAATGTCTGACTTAACAGCAGAAATTTTGGTCTCATTTGTACTCATAAGTCAAGGACTGCCTAACTTGGGAAGGATCTGACAGGCAAAAATAATTATTGGAGATATACTGTGTGTAGCTAGGTACTATTCTTACTCTTACTCTTCTACCAAGATTTAGAATTTGGGTGCCCTAAATTTGGAAAAACTTCATCCATTTACAAAGAGCAGCACACTAGAACAGGGGTCTCCAACCTTAGCAACTTTAAGCTTTGCTGGCTGAGGAATTCTGGGAATTGAAGTCCACAAGTCTTAAAGTTGCCAAGGTTGGAGACCCCTGCACTAGAACACCCCAGACATTACTAGATACTATATTTATTGTTCCCATCCAAAATCACAAAGCAGAAAACCGGCCGACATCAGCTATGTGTTCCATCAATCAGAATAGAGCTGGAAGGGACTTTCATGGTCATCTAGTCCAGCCCCCTTGTCAAGCAGGAGAATCTATAGTATTTCACACAAGTGGCTGTCCAGTTTCTTCTGAAAATTAGTGGAACTGGAGCACAGTATTATAGCCACAACAACCAAAAACTATTCGAAAAATATATAGTTTAGGACAGGGGTAGGGTTCAAATTTTTTAACAACTGGTTCTGTGGGCGTGGCTTAGTTGGTGGGCATGGCTTGGTGGTCATATGACTGGCTGGGCATGGCCAACTCAATATCACTCACATTGAGACACACATCTCCTCGCCTGGCCTCTTGTGACTGTGGGGATGCTGCAACAGTCGTAAGTGTGAAAAATGGTCATAAGTCCCTTTTTTCAGTGCCATTGTAACTTCGAATGGTCACTCCACACAAGCAAAGTACCAGCAAAGGAGGGGGAAAAACTCCAGAGATGTTCCTGAGACAGGAAGTCTAGTCCTTCTCCTTTTCCTCCTCCCCCTCTCCTCTTCCTCCTTTCTTCTTCCTTCTCCTTTTTTCTTCCCTTCTTCTCCTCCAACTTTTCTCCTCCTCCTTCTTTACCTTCCTTTTTTCCTTCTCTTCTTCATCTCCCCCTCCTCCTTCTTCTCTTTCTTCTTCTCCTTCCTTTTTTCCTTCTCTTCCTCCCCCTCCTCCCCGTCTCCTCCTTTCTTCTCCTTTTTTCTTCTCTTCTTTCTCCTTTTCCTTCCTTTTTCCTTCTCTTCTTCATCCCCCCTCTTCTCCTCCTCCTCCTTCTCTTTCTTCTTCTCCTTCCTTTTTTCCTTCTCTTCCTCCTCCTCTCCCTCTCCTCCTCCTCCTTTCTTCTCCTTTTTTCTTCTCTTCTTTCTCCTCCTTTTCCTTCTTTTTCCTTCTCTTCTTCATCCCCCTCTTCTCCTCCTTTTTTCCTTCTCTTCTTCATCCCCCGTCTCCTCCTCTTCCTCCTTCTCTTTCTTCTTTTCCTTCCTTTTTTCCTTCTCTTCCTTCACCTCCTCCCCCTCTCCTCCTCCTTTCTTCTTCTCCTTTTTCTTTCTCTACTTCCTCCCCCTCTCCTCCTCCTCCTTTTCTTTCTTCTTCTCCTTTTTTCTTCTTTCTCCTCTTTCTTTTCCTTCCTTTTTTCCTTCTCTTCTTCCCCCCCTCTTCTCTTCCTCTTCCTTCTCTTTCTTCTTCTCCTTCCTTTTTTCCTTCTCTTCCTTCCCCTCCCCCCTTCTCCTCCTCTTCATCCTCTGTGTTCTTCTTCCTCCTCCCTCTTCCTCCTCCCTCTTCCTCCTCCTCCTCCCTCTCCCTCTCCTCCTTCTTCCTTCTTCCTCCCGCTGGAAATAAGCGTACAATCCAGGTCGAAACTCAGCTCACAGATCTGATCTGAATCATTTTTGGCCAAGTTCCACCTGCCCGATTGTCAGGTCCTCCGCTCTGCTTTCTTCCTTTGGCAACACCCGTTCAATCTCCTTCCCTTGACTCCTGCCCATGCGGGCGTCCATCAGCGAGACAAACCTTTCGGTGGATGTGATTCAGCCTCTTCCCCCTGCCAGCCGGAGGCGGGTCCCAGTTCCTTCTCCTTCAGTCGCAGACTGCCGAATGTGCAAAAGCCTCACCGCCTGAATCATTCCTGGTGAAACTTCCCTTCTGGGATCCACCTTATTTCCATGTTTTTTTTTCCCCCTGGCTTTGAGGGGGCGGTTGTGAGAGAAGCCCAGGTAGGGAACATTTGCTGTTCTTTCCCAGATATATCTGCCTATTTGCAGATCTTCTAGCAATGCGTGGGCCCAACTTTGCGGGCTGCTTTTTCAAAAGAAATGTATCTCTTATCTTAATTGGACTGAAGAACAAAGTCGTCGCTTGCAAATGACTTTGCAAAGGAGTCCAATTTACCTGCGGTTTTTCTGGCAAGGAACGTTTTAGGCGAGAGAACAGCAGGGACTCACCAAGGCTCTTTTTTTTTCTGGAAACAAACAAGCACAACTGTTTATTTCGGGGGAGGGAAGTTAAACAGACGGAGCCGTGGTGGTGCAGTGGTTAGAACGCAGCATTGCAGGCTAATTCTGCCCAATGCCAGGAGTTCGATCCTGACCGGCTCAAGGTTGACTCAGCCTTCCATCCTTTCAAGGTTGGCAAAATGAGAATCCAAATTGTTGGGGCCGATATGCTGCCTCTGTAATGTGGATAGAGTGGACTGTAAAGCACTGGGAAGCGGTATATAAGACAAAGTGCTATGCTATTGCTAAATGCAAGCCAAAGATTGACTGGCATGGCATGGGAAAAAGGGATTTTAGGCCCTGGTCTGCTTCCTCGCTTGTTGATGGCATCTCTTTCATTTTTTCTTTCTTCTTCTTTTTTTCTTCTTTTTATTGGGGGAAAAATTACACAAGAATAAAAATCTACAGAAAGAAACCTAATCAGAAAAATAAAATAAAATAAATAAAAATGCACAAAGGATTTTTTTTTTTTAAAGGCAGCAAAAAGACAAAAAGAAAAGAATCTGTTTTATACGACTTTCTTGAGTTCCAGCAGAAGGTAAAATACAAGGAAACAGAAAGAGAAAAAAAAGGAAAAAATGGGTTGGGGAAAAAGCAAAATTGCGGGTACAGAAGGAAAAAAGGGAAGAAAAAATATAGAAAAAGAGTTATTCAAACCGTTGCAGAGTTCCCTTGGTCACGTAATCAAAATTCAGATGCCTGGCAACTGGCATGTACTTATGACAGTTGCACTTTCCCCGCGTCATGCAATCGTGATTGGCGGCCTGCCCAGCCTGCTTTGGACAAGCAAAATCAATAGGAGAAGCAAGATTTGCTTAATAACTGCATGACTCACTTAACAACCGCAGCCATTCGCTTAACAGCGGTGGCAAAAATGGTGGTTAAATGGGGAACATCTCATCGGACAACTGTCTCTCTTAGCAACAGACATTTGGACTCAAAGGTCCTTTTGAAAAGGCAACTAAACTTTTGTTTATTCCTTAAAAATGTTTCGCTGAACTTGGAAACGCTTTCAAAGAGAAACGAATCCAGTTGCCTTTTGAAACACACCTTTGGTACAACCATCACCTGTGATGACCCAGGGCGTGGCACAAAGGCAACACAGTCAGTTATTCAATGAGTCCTTTATTAGTTCCAATTTTGCCCCCAATGTCCAGGTTACCTTCTGGTTGGAGAAAAACTCCCAGGAACAGCCTTTGGCTGCAGAGAATCAAGTCCAAAACATGGTCAACACAAACTGTAACTTTAAGTCCAATCAAACCAAACTGAGGTAATTAGTTTGGCAGGGCAGGAGCAAGAATTCCAGATGTGAAGGCATAGCAAAACTCACACGGGAAGACGCCAAGAACACAGATAAGCAACAACAACACAGGATAAAGTCACGTTTGCTCCCAGAAGCTGCCGCAGTTAGCATTCAGTTCTTACAAACTTTCATTCCCAGATGTGGCTAATGAAGGGAATCAGGGCCCTTTCCTCCCCCGTAAGCCATGCAACCCATGTTGTTCTCTTCTCCATTCCCCCCTGCATGCCCTAGGATGAAGAGGGGGTGGGTCTGAGTCTTCCTCTGAACTTGCTCTCCCTTGTTCTATCTCTTCCTTGCTCTGCCCAGCCGGACTTTGCACTTCCCCAGCCTCCTCCACAGCCAATGGAGCCACAGTCCCATTCCCTGTCCGCTGTTTGTCTTCCTCCTCAGATTCAGACTCTGATGGGGGCATGATAGAGGATCTCCACAGACATTTGGGCTCAATTGTGACCATAAGTCAAAGACCATCTATACAGATAAAAATATAATTTTCGGGGGGGGGGGGGGGGGGGGGGGAGGGGTTGAAGTCTACATATTTTAAAGTTGCCAGAGTTGAAAAACATTGAGTTAAATTATTCCTTGACAGTCGGACACCTCCTTTTATGCTGGACCACAGGAATCACAGACTATGAATCATAGTCCAACAGCTGTGCTTTATTTGATAATAATGATTAAGTAATACATCGAATTAATGTGATGCATATGCCCTGTTATTCCTTTCTCTTCCATCCTAGCCTATCTTGCTGGGTTGTTAGGAGGATTCAACCACAAATTCTTGACAAGCTCAGCCACGAGGCCCGATGTTTTCATGCTCTGTTTTAATGCTGGCTTGTTGCTCGTCCTGGAAAGATTATTTTGTGCGAATTGGGCTGCTCCAGCTGTTGACTGGAGCTGCACAGGAATCGATGGATGAGATTAGGCCTTGAATAACTGAGCCCATCCTTAAATCCATCTTCTGCCATTCTCTAATCAATTGGACCAGATGATGGAGGAATTCAAGGGCAAAAATTTGCCGGCTCTCCTGTCTGTATTGTGCTAACCCATAATTATTTGATTTTGACATTAATGGCCAGTCCTGCTTTGTAAGCTGTGATTTACAAGTGAGGGCAATCGATAAGCCAGGACGCTTGTGGGTTGGTTTAAAAAAAAATGGTTCAAAAAAAAAATGATGGCTTATTCAGTCATGTGAATCCCACCAGGGTGTTAGTTCTTGCACCATCCCAGACAAATGGTTTTTCAATCTTTTCTTGAAAGAATAGAATAGAATAGCAATAGCACTTAGACTTATATACCACCTTATAGTGCTTTACAGCCCTCTCTAAGCGGTTTATAGACTCAGCATATTGCCCCCAGCAATTTGGGTCCTCATTTTACATATATATATATACTGTGTGTATGTATGTATGTAAGTATGTATCTATGTATCTATGTATGTATGTATGGTATTCAGCTTTGTTCGGTTATTTTCCCATGTCATGATAGTTGTGCTTTTAAAGTTGTAGCAACATTTCAGCAGAATCTCATCTGCCATCATCAGGCTTCTGCATTGTGTTCGTCTGTGAGTCAGACTTTCACAGCCGTTTCTGTTTTAAATTTGGAAGCCTGCACTCACAAACAAAAAAATCTCCACACCACAAGCCAGGCAAACACCTGGGCACAAACAGATCCCCCCTGATACCTCCAGCTCAAGCACACCCCAACCAGGCACCCAGATGAAACCTAGCTTCCGAATAAAGGATAGCCATCCATTTACTCGGAGCCAAGCTGCACTAAAAGCCTCCAATACAGGAACACAATGTTGCCAGCCTATCAAGACAAAAAAAAAGCTACAAAACAGACAGAAGATATTAGAAACACCAATCAAGCAGAACACAGCAAACTCCAAGACTAATAAACACAGACCAAGACTCCCAACCAATCAGGATGAAGAAAAAACCATTCTGGCACAGCAGTAGGCTAGCCCCAAATTTAAAACAGAAACAGCTGTGAAAGTCTGACTCATAGACGAACACAATACAGAAGCCTGATGATGGCAGATGAGATTCTGCCGAAACGTTGCTACAACTTTAAAAGCACAACTATAACGACGTGGGAAAATATCCAAACAAAGCTGAATACCATACATGTAAGTACCCGCGAAAACTTAAGAATATATATGTATATGTATATGTACATTAGAATAGAATAGAATAGAAATAGAAATAGAAATAGAATAGAATAGAATAGAATAGAATAGAATAGAATAGAATAGAATAGAATAATAACTTTCAATGTATACTAATTGGCATATATTGAAATGAAATTTCATTGCATACAGCTCTCAAAGGGTCACCACCTCCAATATATATTACATGAACATGACAAAATAAATAAATACAAAATTATGTATATACCCACGTATAACACAGAGAAACAACACAGTCTAATCTGGATGTATTAGATGTACATGGCAAGAAAAATATGCAAGTTTACCAGATGGATGGCACAGGGAACAAAACTGTTACAGAATTTGGTAGTCCTGCTAGAAATATTTCAAAACCTACTCCCAGAGGGGAGCAACAAGAAAGAGTGGGTGTGTGGGGTTTTTTAACAATACTTCGAGCTCTAAGCTCATACGCTTATAAGTAGTATCCTGAATAACGGGATGTGAGCTTCCTATAATCTTCTCAGCTGTCCTCACCACTCTCTGTAGGGACTTTCTATCTGAGGCACTGAGGCCACCAAACCAAACTTCAACTCCTTGGCTGGGGAATTCTGCAGTTTGTTAAAATGCTCTCAGTCACACCTCTGTAAAAAGTGCATCCCCAGATACGTAATCTTGTTGATCACCTCTACAGCTGCATCTTTGAAAGTCTCCGATAATGGAGCACCCACAAGCCCGGGAGGCAAACTGTTCTATTAATTCATTGTTCTCACTGTCAGGAAATTCGTCCTTAGTTCCAGGTTGAATCTCCCTCTGACAAGCATCCACCCATTGCTTCTTGTCCTTGGCCCTTGGGAGAACAAATTGACCCCTTCTTCCCTGTGACAGTCCTTCAAGTATTGGAAGATGGCTACCATGTCGCTCGTAAGCCTTCTCTTTGTTAGGCTATACCCAGTTGCACATGATTAAATCCTGCTCCTTTTTTATGGGCATGTAAAAAAGGGGAGGGGAATCAGAGGTGCTATTTCAGCCGCCATTTTGTCGTTTTGGACCACTCCTCCCTGTGGAGCAAGCGTGCCTCAACCTTGACCATTTTAAAAGGGGTGGACTTCAACTCCTTGGCTGGGGAATTCTGGGAGCTGAAAAGTTACAATAGCACTGAAAACAGTAACTGATTATCGTTTTTCACACTTACGACCCTTGTAGCATCTCTCTGGCCATGTGATTAAAATTCAGCTGCTTGGCAACTGGTTCATATTTATGACAGTTTGCAGTGTCCTGGACTCACGTGATCCCCTTTGGAGGCCTTCTGACAAGCAAAGTCAACGGGGAAGCCAGATTCACTTAACAACTCTGTTACTCGCTTAACAAATGCAGCGATTCATTTAATAACTGTGGCAAGAAAGGCTGCAAAATGGAGCATGGCTCACTTAACTGCTGTCTCATTTAGCAACAGAAATGTTGGGGGCTCAATTCTGGTTATAAGTCAAGGACTACCTGTAGTCCCACTATAAAAATGATGTTGAGACTCTAGAAAAAGTGCAGAGAAGATCAACCAGGATGATTAGGGGACTGAAGACTAAAACATATTAAGAACGGTTACAGGCTTGGCTAGTCTAGTGAAGAGAAGGACCGGGGGAGACATGATAGCAGTCTTCCAATATTTGAGGGGCTGCCACAGAGAGGAGGAAGGGGTCAAGCTATTTTCTAAAGCACCTGAAGGCCAGACAAGGAATAATGGATAGAAACTGAACAAGGAGAGATTTAACCTGGAAATAAGGAGAAATTTTCTGGTCCCGTGAGAACAATCAACTGATAGAACAGAAATTGCCTTTGGAAGTTGTGGGAGCTTCATCACTGGAAGCTTTCAAGAAGAGACTGGACTGTTGGGGTAAGTGGGGGTTGGACTGGATGACCTACAAGGCCCCTTCCAACTGTGTTAATCTGTTAATCCCTTCGCATTTCAGTTGGAAGGCTGCGTTGTAAGGTAGGCCAGCCCTTTCCCCTTCTGGATGGGTTGTGAGTTCATTATTCCTCTGAGTCACTTTGTTTTGTTGGCACAGCTGTGCCTATGATGGTACCACTAAGGCATCTCCCGCGGTTCCATTGCAGCCTTTATGGCAACTGCCAGTATTTCAAAAGACCTTAAAGAATCCTCTAAAGTACTCTATAAATTCTGAGTAGATAATAGCCTTGTTTATAGCCCATTTCCCCTGTTCTAATGTAAATACAATAAGCACTAGATCCTTGCCGGAGCAAAAAAAAAAAATACCCCCAAAAAACCTCCGCCGAAACAACAAAGAAAAGGAAAGAGTTTCTGGTTAGGAAAGAAAAGAGGGGTGGAAAAAAAGGCAGAAGGGGTGGAAAAAAAGAAAAGAAAACCTATGAACAGAGAGGAAGGGAAGCCATTTCGATGCTCTGCAGATTCTTCTTTTGGCAGGGAAAAATTTCAAAGAGACAGATCCTATTAGGAAAAACAGAGGGTGGTGGGATTGGGGGAAGCGAAGGGGCAGAGGTTTGGCTTGGGGTCTGCAATTAGCCGGAGATAAAGGAGCTCCTCCCAAGCTATTCAGATGCAAAATCCCTTGACTTGCAGGGCAAAGTCAATCCAATTTGAGAAGAGGCGAAATAATCAAAAAGCCTCAATAGCAAAAAAAATATATAAATAAATAAATTAGGGTGGCTGGCTCATGCCATTCTCCCTTTAATTAAGAAGCGGAACCAGGATCACTCGGGGGGCCCATATGCAAAGAGAAGTGAACTTTGCAGTTGGGGGGTGGGTTATAATCTGAAAATCCTCTGGGGTTTGTTTGTCGGGGGGGGGGGGGGCGGGTACATTGTGTGGGGGGGGGGGGGGGGGGGGGGGGGGGGGTGGCCCCCAGTTACATTGTGAGGCGGGGGGAGAGGGGTGGAAAGGCTCATTTTGCCACCAGTTGGAGGGTCTGTGGCTTGATCCGCTAGGAGTGTGTCCCGTTTGGTACTGTTGGAAGTTAGCACCCACCCCTGTCCTACGAAAATGAAATAGTTTGGGATATACTAAAAAGGCAGAATATTTCTCCTAAAGGAGAAGTGGGAACTCAGAGAGGCAGAAACTCAGCCCTTCCCCAGCCAGTCTATTATACATAACAAAGATCTACCTCAGGGGTCTGCAACCTGAAACACTCAAAGAGCCATTGGGACCCATTTCCTACAGAAAGGAAAGCACTGGGAGCCATTAATTGAACAACCGGTGTGACTGGGTGGGCGTGGCTAACTCGATGTCACTCACTCCTACCCAGTCACTTCCTGCTCTGGAATATGGAGCAAGTCTCCATCCCCTGCCATCACCCTTACCTTCTCAGGCCAGGCGAGGAGTGGTGGGAGGGGAGATGTCAGCCGGTGGTAGCTGACAGGGAGCTGCAGCAGAAGGCCGAAAGAGCCGCATATGGCTCCAGAGCCACAGGTTGCAGACCCCTGATCTACCGCCTTCAGGCAGAGCCATTCGATTGCCCTTCATTGCACCACCCACCAAGTTTCAACCAAACTTAGCACACAGACAATCTAAAAATCTAGCTATGACCTCTGACAGCAACCAATCAGGGATACTCTTCCTGTGCCCCAGGAAGTTCAAAGCCAGAGAAGGTATAAAACCCAGGGTCTCTCAGCATCTCTTCCCTTTTGAACCCTTCCTGTTCATCAATAAACCGTCTTTCCAAGCAATCACCATGTTCCCTACTTGGAACTGAACCCAGTTGGACATTTCTTCCAACAATACGACTTGCAACAGTTTGCTTAGTGACCATTGAAAGCAGTGGTGGGATTTAAAAAAAAATATTACCAGTTCTGTGGGTGTGGCTTAATGGGCGTGGCTTGGTGGACATGGCGTGGCAGGGGAAGGATATACCGCAGAATTCCTATTCCCGCCCCACCCCACTAACCTGCTTTCCAGCTCCGTTCTCCTATGCAAGGCAACCAAAGAAGACCCAGCCAATCAGCTGGGACTCGGGAGGCAGAGAAGAGATGGGGGTGGGGCCAGTTCACTGAACAACCATCTCACTTAGCCATGGAAATTTTGGACTCACCTGTGGTCATAAGCTGAACCTGGTTATCAAATGCATCCAGGTAGTCGGTTTGTCCACCATAAATGAATTATTTGTGCAGGGTTCCCTCCCAATATGTAAGTTTCAGTCCCCAAAATCCTCACTGGTGTCGACGCTAGCCAGGTTTAGTCCAACAGCGACTTTCTCAGCCCCGGTTAAGGGTCATTGTGAGAACTGGCTAGTCTCAAACCCAATTAAAGGGTGTTTTGTGAACTGGCTGGTTTTAGTTGGTGGTGTAGAAAACACGCACCCCTCTCCTAGAAGAATGAAATAGTTTGAGAAATATTAAAAAGGCAGAATATATTTCCCTGGATGAGAAATGGAGAAACATGCTCTTGGAGACAGAAAGCATCCCCCACCTTTCTTAATAGCCCTCAGCAGATGTCAGCACTTAAGAGATAAAGAGATAGCTAGCCCTATTCATAAGCAGCAAGATCTGAACAAAGGTAGCATTAGCCCTCAGCCTCAATAGAAATTGCCCAACAAGCCCCTTCACTGCATCATCAGACCAAACTTCAACCAAACTTAGCTCGGACAAAGTCCAAGGATTTATACCTACAGGAGTCTGAGAACATCCAATAGAAATTATCTTGCACAGGATCAGGAAGCTCAAGTGCAAAGCCCAAGAGAAGATATAAATACCCCACGCCCCCACTCTCAACTCCATGTGGTCAGCTGCCCAGAATCAACGTGCTTGGTGGTTCTGTTTATCAATAAACGGACCGTCTTTCCAATTGGCCTCCAGCCTCCATTTTGTCTTCAGTGCCCTTCTCCTGGCTTGGAACTGAACCAGTTGTATATTTCTTCCAATAATAATTTGGATCATGGCCTTTTCTGTTTACGGTTGGGGAAAGAAAGTTTGAGGTTGTTACAGAAGATCAGCTAAAGGAAAAGAGAGAAGTTGTTTTTTCCCCCTTCTGGGACAAAATTTCATTTCCATTTTAGAACTTCCTATAAGTGAGAGATGATTCAACTAAATTGGGGAAGGCCGAACAGGATTTGTAGATTTCTTTAAGGATTTTTTTTTTCCTATGAAGTATAAAAACAGAAAACCAGGAGTTATATTTTTTACTGGAATATGAATGCCTATTAATACAGGCTAAGCAGAAGCTCCATGCTCAGAGGCAGTTTATCTCCGAATATCAAATACGAGGGGATAAAAAGCTAGGAGCAATCATCACTTTCCTACTTTATTTCATACATTCCTAATTTCTAATCTTGGCTGGCTGTTACTGGAAACAAAATAGTTTGGAGAAGGAACTTTGGTCTGATGCAATGGAGCTATTTTTAGAGACACTTTATTGCAAATCTTCAACTCGTTTGTTCTTCTGAAATTAAAAGAAGATGAACAAGGGTCACATTTATTTATTTATTCGGTGTATTTATATCCTTCCTTTCTGGCACAGTGACTACCTAGGAAGTCTATTATCCTTTTAATAGTCCAATCCTCTAGTTAATCCTCCTTCAAAACCATCTGATGGTGGTCCGTATTTCTATAGCCAGCAAAAGTTTTGACTGGTTTTCAATCTTCTGCATTTAGCCTTCAGGGGGTAGAAAGAGTGCAGAGAAGAGCAACAGAAATGATTAGCGGGCTGGAAGCCAAATCTTATGAAGAACGGTTGCAAGAATTGGGTATGTTAAGTTTAATGAAAAGAAGGACTTGGGGTGACATGGTAGCAGTGTTTGAATATATAAGGATCTGCCACAAAGAAGAGGAGGGTCAGTCTATTCTCTAAAGCACCTGAAGGCAACAGATGGAAACTAACCATGGAGAGAACCAACCTAGAATTAAAGAGAAATTTCCTTACAGTGAGAATAGAAGTTATGGATGCTCCATCACTGGAGGTTTTCAAAAATAGATTAGGCACCCATTTGTCCAGATTGGTATAGGGGTGTGGTGGCTAATCTTTTGGGGCTCCCGTGCCCAAAATTGTGCACGTGCTTGTGTGCTTGCGTGCCATGCCAGCACCCAGAAGGCAATGTGCACGTCCTCCCATGCCTCCGGTGCATGCATATGCAATCCCCCTCCCCCTCACCTGCACTGCGCCTCACAGCAGATATTTGGCTGGTTTGAGGCCTTTTTCACCCTCCATGAGGTTTGAAAAAAGCTTCTGCAGGTTTTGCAGGCCAAATAATAGGCCCATATTGTCACTTCCGGTATTACAGGAAGCGATGAAATGGGCCTATTATTCAGCCTGCAAAGCCTGCAGTGGCTTTTTTCAAGCCTCTAGGAGGCCGAAAAAAGCCTCAAACCTGCCACAAATCAGCTGTGAGGCGCACACATGCGCAGTGAGGTAAGTCTGCCTGCAGCTCGCGTGCTGGCCCAAATGGCTCTTTTGGAAGGTTACCGTTGGCACAAGTAATATTGCTTAGGGCAAGAAATAATCTTTTTTTTTTTTAAAGAGAAAATCTTTTGTGAATTTTTGGAAATGCTTTAAAATACGGGGATTACTCAATTGTACAATAGGTAGGATAGATTGTTTCAAGGTTCCAATTTTGCAGAGCTTGGTGATGCCATATTTGGGTGTGTTATTGAATTGGGTACATGGATACGTGTGTGCAGCAGACAATATTTTTTTTCCCCCCCAGGAAGACAGCCAACTCCTTACATGCTTACTCAGGAGCAGAGCAGCTGGTTGCAGAACCGTCTTTCACATCTAATGAAATCTTTCTCAGCCAAGGGGAAGAAATCAGCCCAGTAAATCTCTTTGTCTGAAAATGGCTAGACAGCAAAACAGAGGCCAATCGTTCCAGTTTTGGGATAATATCGCTGTTTGGAAGCTGTCGAGCTTCTTCTTGTCAGCAACTCTCACGCTCTAGAACAAACCTGAAAGTGTGACTCTAGTCAGCGATGCAGCTTACTGGTTTTCACTGCGACGAGAAAAAAATGTGTAAGTGAGCAAGCCCTGCTGTTGTGTACAAACACAGTCTGGCTGGTGACCCTGCTCTGGAGTAACCTCCTGACATCCCGAAGCACACTTGTCTGCAGGTTAAACTTTGGCATGGCTCTGATTGGCCAGGACTCGGGCTGTGACTGATCCACCTTCTGTTCTTGCCAAGGCAGGTTTGCAAGTCATCTTTAATTAGTGCTTCAGAAAACACACAAACACACACCAAGCATAACAAGCAAAGATCGGAATGCAAAAACGCTCCCCCAATAGCAGCACATGCAAAGAACAGCGCAGAGCCTGTGCTGATGTTTGACTCAACATCTGTGGAAGCATCTGCTATCTTCCTAGGAAAGAAAGCAAGAATCCAGCTCGCCCTCCCCTCCCCCCCCCCCAAAAAAAAGGGAGGGAGGGAAAACTCTGCTGAGACTCCGATTTGTTGTTGGTGGCTTTCCTTCCTGTTCGGGTGCATGAAAAGGCTTCCTGGGAACCTGGTTTGCTTCTGGCTTTTTCCCAAGAAGCTTTCACATCACTCCAGATGCAGTGGGAATAAGGAGACGCATCCACGTCCCTTTTCCCTCTTGTCTCTCCAAGAGTTCAACCCTGACTGGCTAAAGGTTGACTCAGCCTTCCTTCCTTCCGGTAAAATGAGGACCCAGATTGTTGTGGGTAAAGATGCTGACTCTGTAAATGGCATAGAAAGGGCTGTAAAGCACTGCGAAGCGATAAATAGGTCTAAACGGTAAAGGGAAATGTTTCCCTGTCAGTCGTGTCCAAATCTAGGAGTGTTCATCTCTGTTTCTTGGCTGAGGGAGCCAATGTTCTCCGAAGACATTTTTCATTGTCATATGGCCAGCCAAAGGCACATGGAATGTGTTACCTCTCTACCAAAATCTATTCACATTTGCATGCTTCGAAACTGCTAGGTGATTGTTGTGGTTCACCGGCAGCTTGTGCAGACGGCAGCGGAATCAGACAGTGAGGAAGAACGGGGACCAGTCCGGGAGTCTGGAGAGGACTCGGATGAGGGCCCTGCA
The DNA here is from genome assembly GCF_900518735.1 of Pseudonaja textilis. Next base: position 635 of record NW_020770891.1, on the reverse strand, counting down.
TCCGATGCAGAGATGGGGCCAGGACCATCTGAGAGTGGGGTGCTCACTCCGGAGCCTTCGGAGTCTGGCAACAGCAAGGCAGAGGAATCAGGGGAGCCTGTTCCTAGTGTGCATGTGCACAGAGCTGCTAGAAGGCGGGAACAGCTGAAACAAAATGGGTGACTTGGGAGTAAGGCTGGGAGGTAATTGCCCCTCCCATAAGGTATAAAGGAGAGGCAAAGGTGAAGAAACCTTTGTAGGAAGCAAAGTCATTCATTCTGTTCAGATTAATCCTTGAAGCTCCGTGTGGACTTTGTACTTTGGTTGTTTTTTTTATAGTTCATTTGGCACTTTTGTTGTTGGCAGCAATTCAAAGGAGAGAAAGGTGGGTGCTTATCTCCAGGGACTGTTTGGGACTCATTACAGGCTGGGAATGAACATAATTAAACATAAGCTGTTTTAACTACGTGTGTGCTTAATTACAGTCTTAGAAGCCTTGGTCAGAACAGTGATCAGGAGCTGAGGCAAGAATGAGAGCTCACCCATTCCATGCCACTCAGGACTCGAACCTGGACTATCAGCTCTCCAAGTTCAGCTTCTTTAACCACTGAGCCATCACATCTTCCATATGAGTCTAAATATTATTGTTATTCTCA
>NW_020770890.1:2642-17722 GCF_900518735.1 Pseudonaja textilis | reverse complement strand
ACAAACTTTAAAACTTCCATTTAATGTGATCAAAAATGTTCACTGCTCTTTCCAAAATTGCCCATCTTTTAATATGAAGGTTGCTTTTGCTCTTTTCTAGTTTTTCTCCCTTCCTTTTCCTATTTCCTACAAGAACTTCTTTCTACTATTGCAGAATGAAATAATCAAGTTATGAGATGTTTTAGACATGAAATATCCTATAAATGTGGATCAGAAGATGCATTCTGAACCACTTTAGAAATTCTTAAAAGAGAAATAAATATGATTTGCACACTGCAGCTACTTACGTTTTCTTTGAAGTGCCTTCGTCTATTTCTGAAGTGCTGATAAAGAAATTAAAAGCAGAAATTAATTTTGTTCTGGCAGCAGTTGAATATTTTCTTATTCCCTGGCCAGCTTGGCCTAATCATTGATTTGTTCAATTTAATTGCCACCCATCTTGTTTCAAAGTGATCCTGGGAAGATTACAGCATTGAAAGATAAATATTTCTGAGACGATAAAAGTGCTCCTAATCAAAGACAAATTTAAATAAATGATAACTAAAAGATAAAAGATGGGGAGGGCGGGAGGCGGATGTACAGCGGGAGAGATGTGGGATTGTCTCTTAATCCATCAACCACCTCCAGTGAGATGCTCTCCTCTTGGGGGCCCCTAGCGACCTGCCAGAGCCAGCTCTCCAGGTCCTTATGGAAGGTCAGAAATGCGGCAGCTGATCTCACCTCAGGAGCTAAGATGTTCCAAGGGGGAGGAGCCACACAGAGGTGGTTCTTCTCCTGGACTCTACCAGCCAAAATTCCTTGGCTGATGGGGCCTGCAGCTTGCCTCTTCTGCTGGCATGGGTGGGGTGGACCAGCCTCATTGAAGTGAGACTGATCTTCAAGTAACCTGGATCTATGCCATGTAGGTCTTTAAGTGTAATAAATAATACTCTGAACGGCATCCCCAAGCAAACCAGCGACCAGGGCAGTTCATAGAGCAGTGGTGTAGTGTGTGTATATTACAGCAGCACTTGTACCAGCAGACAATTGTATGTAAGCTTGCTTTTTGTATGGGTCCTCCATGCACTGGATCTATCATTTTAGTCCTTTCTTTTCAAATACTACTGCCTTTAGACTTGCAGAAAGATGTCTTTAATCTCACAGTGTGGTCTCTTCTGTTGGGTTGGCAGGAAAGCCAACTTCATATTTAAGCCTTCTTACCCAAGTCCCAAGACAAGTTGGAACATACTTAGTTAGTGAGTGCTAGAATTAGGAGGCATCCTCTGTGTCCTAGTTCTGCTTCTCCTGATCTGAATTTTTAACTTAAAATGCTCTTGGAGTGCGAAATATTTCAGCTACTAAAAATGGACCCTTTATTTTTTGGAATGATTTTATGCTTACGTTACAGGAGAAATTAGGATATTAAAATCCTGTAGGCAGTGCATTTTATATTTAGTTTGTATACGCAAAGGTTTTGGGTGTGTAGAATTGTTAATTTTAATAATGAAACTGTAACAGTTACACTATAAGTTAGGTGATGTTTTAAACAAATGTCTCATGTAGAAGTATCTTGGAGAAAAAGTTCTAAATTAAATTACAATCCTTGACAGACTGTAGTACTCACTCAGGGTTTGGAGAGGTTTCACTAGTTTCTTTTTCAGACCTGACAAAGAAGAGACAAATGTTTTAGCAGGATAGAAGTTAAAAAGAAAATATCTTAGAGAAAAAGAAAGTTCTAAGTTAAAGAACAGCTCTTGACAGACTGTACTACTCACTCAGTGACTGGAGAAGTTTCACTGATGGGAGTCTCTGTTTCATTCCTGACAAAGAACAGAATGAACTTTTAGCAGAACAGAAAAGAAATCTTATGTGGCTAAGATTGTCCCCCTCTCAGGATGGAAAGGGTGATGGCTCGTTTGTTTTCAAACTTCTTAAAATGGAAGGAAGTTTTAGACTGGTTTTTCTCAGCCTCAGGAACTTTAAGATGTTCATATTAAGCATTATTAGGGAATTCTGGGAGTTGACAACCCACCAGAGGTGGTATTCAGCAGGTTCTGACCAGTTCTGGAGAACTGGTAGCAGAAATTTTGAGTCGTTCAGAGAACCGGCAAATACCACCTCTAACTGGAGATTTTACAGTATCCTACCCCTGCCACGCCCCCCAAGCCACACCCACGGAACTGGTAGTAAAAGAAATTGAGTCCCACCACTGATCCATGTGTCTTAAAGGCTTCTGTGATTGAGAAACTCTGCTGTAGATAAATCTATTGGAGAATTTTATTCTTCTTGACAAATTAAACAAAATATCATTTTATCCATTTTGCTTGCCTATAGATTAGGACTAGGAATTTCTTAGTATAGCAATTACAAAGCACAACCATTTAATATAAATATGATTTATAAATTCAATAGTTCTAAGACTTATATACAGCTTCATAGTGTTTTACAGTTTTCTCTAAGCAGTTTATAGAGTCAGTATATTGCTGCCAACAACCTGAGCCCTCATTTTAATGACATCAGTAGGACGGAAGACAAAGTCAATCTTGAGCCAGTCAGGCTCGAACTCCTGGCAGTGAGCAGAGAGTTAGCCTGAAATACTGCATTCTAACCATTACGCCACCACGGCTCTTTCATAAATTCAATGAATTACAATCTATAGGTAGATGTCTCTTCAAGTAAATAAATAATGCCACACACACATAAGGCTACAGGTACTCACAGATTCTTTGAACTGGCCTTTTTAACAGGCTCTGGAGCAGGAGCTGCAGCAGGCTCTGGAGCTGGAGCTGGAGTGGGAGCAGGAGTTGGAACTTCAGCTGGAGCTGGAGCCGGGGTTGGAGCTTGAGTTGGGAGTGGTGCTGGTGGTGGCATTAGGTCTCTAGAAGACAAAACGGGAACAGAGATTAATCCGTGGGCTTAGATTAATACTTATTAATAATGGGTTGGTAAAAATCAAAGTTGTGCTCTTTTGTTTCCTTGTGTCAACCCAGCATTTCACATTTTCTTTGAAGGGAGAAACAATTGTGTAATTGCTCATGAGCATCCAAAGATCGCTTTGCTGCAAAAGCCAGGGGTCTCCTGCGTGTTAGGGAATGCATGTGTGCACCCAGGGACTCACCTTCATTGCACCTCAAGTCCAGTTTTTCCAACATGCCTAAGCAGACTCTTCTCCCTCCCCCACCCCAAGCCTTTGATTCTTATATACATTTGTTTATTTTATGTATTCTCATTCTGCTTTACCTCATTCTGCTTAATTCATAGTTGAGAGTGGGAATGAAAGGATAACTGGGTTACTGTTGGACCAGCTGTGGGGAGACCCAAATTCAAATCTCCACAAATGTCATGGAGTCCTCTGAGTGATTTGGCGCCATTCACTTCCTGTGACAAACCTACTTCACAGGACTGTTGCTGCTGGGATAAAATGAGGGGGGACTCTCCTATATGCCATCTTGAGAGGTAAAACGGATATATCCAACAAATAAAAACATAAGCAAATATTTCCCTGGCATTGGTAAAGAAGCGGATTAGCTGGAAATGTTCCTGTCTCTTCTATATCGCAAGAGACTGTTAACAATCCTCCAGGAGAGGATGCAATAAAATAACAAGCCCGTTTTAGCCAATATGAAAAAGTTATTTGTCACTGAACAGAATAGGGTCTTTTTTGGTTTTGGTTTTGTTGCTGATCCAAACACAAAGGCTTTCTATTGTAGTTCCTTTAGGACTGATGCTGAGCCTGAAAGCTTTTACTAGTTAAAGGCACATCTGTTGGCCCAGCTGCTTGTTTAATTGGTTCTGCACCCTTGCTGCTCTAGATTAACAGGTTTGGGGGGATTTAAATAAATATTTGGGGTGGATTTATCGATTTAATAACCTGTTTGTCTTCATATTGGCCTGGACTTGTCCCTGCAGTTTTCTTAGTAGTTTGCCATTCCCTCCTTCCCAGGGTGACTGATAAAAGGTCACTCAGCTGGCATAATGTCCAACGTGAGATGAGAAATCACCATCTCTTGGTTTCTCTTCTGGTGCCTAAATCACGGCACCAAACTGGATCTCTATCAATTGTGGCTGTTTTTAGTTTTACACTTGCTAAAATATGAGGACAATGTAGCTACGTTTGAAAATAAAATACTTTATTGCCTGGGGTAAGCCCTTGTATACATAGTATAAAATACCTAATATATTCAAAATTATGAAATTCAATGAAATATTGTAGGAAGTTAGTACCCACCCCTCTCCTAGAAACATGAAATTTCTTAGGAAATATTAAAAATGCAGAATATTTCCCCTAAAAAAATAGAAAGTCAAAGAAGCAGAAACTCAGCCCCTCCCCATCTTTGCTAATGGACCATTACTCTGGCCTGGGCCAGCCTATTTTACATAACAAAGGTCTACTCCAGGTAGAGCTATAATAGGAATTGTCCAAAGCCCTTTCATTACATCATCATCCAGCAAGGTTCATCCAAGCCTGGGACTCAGGAAAGCCTACAGAGTTGTCTCTGCATGGCCCCACGGGAGTTTGACAACCAATCAGAATACAAGCTCAAATTCAAATTCCAACAGACGGTATAAAACCTATGGACTCGCAGCATGTCCTTCCTTCTTTTCCTTCACCCAAATCTTGAAACATCTTTTTCACTTTGGAGCTCAGAGCCATGTGGTCCTGTCCATCATTAAACCATTTTTCCAAACAGCCTCCATGTTTCCAGTGTCTTTTTCCCCACTTGGAACTGAACCCAGAAGGATAATTCTTCCAACAGTACCATAATTTATTCTTACAATATCTTTAACTCTGCTCAGTTACTCAATTAGGTTGGAAACAACACTCTAAGAACTTCTAATAACTTCATCTCAACAAAAATGCAGAAGGCTTGCTGTCGTACTTGAAAGATTAAACAGGGACGGCTTCCGGTTTGACTGTCTTCACGGACAGACCGAAATCACGATCATGCACGTTTTCAATCCGTGCTCACCGCTGGAGCACCCTGAGCCAGCTGGTTTCGGGGATAAGCCACACCGTAGAGGTGGTGAGGGGGGAAACTGCCAGTAGGGTTGAGGAGAGCCTCATCTCTCCTCTTCAGCTGGCCATTACTCCCTTTCCTGAAGGTGGTTGCAGCGGTGGTCAGAAATGGCCACCACAAAGAAGAACTCGACTGGAAAAGAATGTGCAGGAGGAAGATAAGAAGTGAAAGTTTTGGCTGACCGGGTTGAACTGGAAAAGCAACAACTAAGGTACCCTAGAATTTAAACTAAAAAGTAACTGTTCCCAAAGAAGATTCTGAAGCAGCGAAGGAGAGAGAAAAGGGAAAGGATTTGGCTTTATTTCTTCTCTCCCTTTCCCTATACTGACAACTAAGAGATCTGAATAAGAAATTGGAAAAAAAACTTTGACATCAATAGGCATTTAAGCTGAAAATAAAATGCCAAAGGGGTAGTAAAAATTTCTGGATACTTAAAACCTTTTAAAAGTAGGAAAGGAGAGAAAGAGAATAAAAGGGCAGGATCTGGAAAAAAGGGAGGAGACTGCCTGGAATTAAAAGGATTTTACAGTAAAACTACAAGAAGACTTCTAAAAGATACATTTTAACTGAATCTTGGCTACAAAATAGTAGAACCCCAGGAAGGGAAAGTGGAAAAAAGAAGCATGAAGAAACAGCTTGGGAGTATTTGGATTACTTGATGATCTCTGGATTATTACATTTGAATGACTAAAATCAATTGGGTGGTTGTTTAAAAGTGTTTTAAAATGGTACTACTTTTAGATGAATTGAACTTAAAAAGTACAAAGAAGATGCACAAGAAGGAAGAGGTTCTATTGGCTTCATATTTCCATTCTTAGAAATGGAGATCTCGAACTATGAGAGACAACAAGAAATGCCTGCAGAACAAGGAGACTGGGACAAAGAAGAAGCTGTCTTTAATAAACAAGTAATTTTATGTGGGGGAGGGGAAATAGAAAAGGGGGGAAAGAGAATGAATAGTTTAAGATTTGAAAAAATCACCAAGAAAAGGAATAATAACTTGAAAAATAAGTATAATATTAGAAAGCAACAGAAGAGAGGAATACAGAAAAGAGAATTAGAACTAGAAAGACAACGGGGTAAAAAGGGGAGGGAGAACAAGAGAGGGAGGAAGGAAAGGAAAAGAAGTTACGAAGGACAGAAACAAGATATGGCAAAACAGGGCCAATTTAGAGATAATGGGTGAAAATTTAATTGAAAAAGGGATTCTGCAAAGGTACGTAAGATAGTATTGTTATATTAGAAATAATTTTAGAAAATATGAAACAATGTATGATTAAAATGATGGATAAAATAGTTATTGTAATCTAGTGAAATGTTTGTTAATAAATAAATGAAATAAAATGAATGAGACAACTGAATTAGGAAAGAATGGGAACATTTTAATTATTTAATATTTTATAAAATATAAGGGAAGAGAAATAGGGGCGAAAACAAATTAATTACGGAAAGCTCATAAGTGTTCCCAAGGAAGGATGATATTTAATTGAAAAGTAATATTAAAGAAGTTAAGACTTTAATGAATATTAATGATAGAATTGAATTGGAATGGAATGAGTGTTTTAATTACATATATTTATAATCACCTTTTAAGAATATACTGTGTATTTTAAGAATGTACCAAGCAGAATTTGATTGGAAGTTATGTATTATATTGAATGTTATCACCTCAAGGTATATATTGAAGCTTAAATAAAAGTCGAATGGATAAAATTAAAAGATATAAAGGTGTCATACTCCAAGTAGTAACAACAGGAGAAATTTTGTTTAGTGAGAAAAGAAAATATGAAATTGAAACAGGACAGACAAAAGTATAAATATAATGATTTGAATTGATATGAGATAATTAAAATAAAATTGAGAAAATTAGGAGAGGAGAAAAACTATGTAGAAAATATAAAACAGTAATAAGATATGGAATAGAACATAAAAACTGAGCATGAAATTGATTTTGTGTTCGTACGAAGAAGTGTAACCCGGGACTATGCTATTTTCAAAAAAAGATGTTTTATTTGTATTTTTTTTGTGAAAACCCAAATAAAATTTTCAAAAAGAAAAAAAAGATTAAACAGGAAAACAATATTAGTAACCCTTTTGTAGCACATGTACATACTAACATATTTTCCACAGGTAGAAACTCAGCAATTTGTGGAGGTCTGATAAATAAAAACAGAAATAAGAGTTTGTTGTATTGAGGTAGGGTGTTTTTTGCATCTTTAATGATTTGTTCTTCATGTACAACTCTTATACTTGAAGGTTTTAAACAAACTTATTTTCTAAACAATATTACATACATTTCCTCTGCCCATTTTCAGAGAAAACAGCCATAGCCAAAAAAGCAAATTAGTATCCCCAGCAAACTACAGAAGCAGTATATGAATAGAACATCCAAATTTTGCAGTCTGCAAGGGCAACCTCTACAGTTTCACATATTATTCATTTTTGCAGAGTTGTTGTTAAGGAAGAAGAATGCAAACATTTCTGTAAAATACAAGACTTTTACCTCCATTCAATTTATTTATTTAGAATATTTGTCTGGCTGCCCTTAATTCTGGGTGGCTCATAGTAAAATAAGACACCATAAAATGAAAACAAAAACCAGTCTTCTTACTCATCCCCTTGGGATGTACTACCATCACTTTCAGATATTCTTTTTCCATCCTTGAACCTGGGTAAAAGCACAGGTACTGACAGCCTTCCAAAAGGCTAAAAGAATGAGGGCTTGCTGAATCATTTCAGAGAGATTATTCCAACAGGTAGGGATAGCCACAGGAAAAGGCATACTTCCAAACTTCCACTAGAAGGCAAGACTTCAGGGAAGGGACCTGGAACATACCTATCCTATTTGATTATTAGGATGGGCAGAAAGAAAGGACCCCACAAAGATCCTGGTTCCTGCCATGTAAGAATTTAAAAGTGACAACCAGCACCTTGAATTATATCCAGAAGGAAGCTGGAAGACAACACAGCTCATACAACAGAGGTGTATCAGAGGAAAACATAGGAACAACAAAAAGTGCATGTGCCACTGCCTTTTGGACCAGTTGTAACATCTGAGTTGCCTTCAAGGGCACTTGAAGTGATCTTCAAGGACAACTCCATGCAAAATGTAATATGCATTTGGATAAATCCAAATATGCCCAAATAATTTTATAATGAAAAAAAAAAAGTCTTCTATCTCACAAAATGGACTATTCCCTCTGTAATTTTACTTCAGCCATGTCATGCAGGGAAGTTTACTGGAGACAGCAAACATAAGTTGGAAGTGTTAGCGGTAAAAGGATGCCAGGCGATCAAAGAACATGGTGGTTGGACAGCATCAAATCTGACATTAGCCAGAGTAGAAAAGATCGAAACATGTGGAAAAGCCTGGCCCATAGAATCAACAAGAGCTGGACATGACTGAATGCATCATGATAATCATATTTTTTAGGTGTTTTTTTTTTAAATATGTGCCAAGGAAAAAAAGAAAGGGAAGGTAAAATAAAGAAGAGAAAAGAGAAGAAACAATACCTTACGCTAGCCCAAGTGTATATGTTTTCCTCTTCTGAAGACTCATCATGTAATTTGTCAATCATGTCTTTTTTCTTTACTTCATCTATAGGTTGATACATATCTTTAAACCGAAGAGGCTTTTCAAATTCTGATGCTGTCTGAGGAAAGGATATTAAAAATGGACATAGGATTTCAGCCTGAGATTGTAATTTTCATATTGCATTATCATTTTCTTTGTATCTCAAATTCAAATTCCAGTTACTAGAATGGAAGATCTAGCTGAAGGAATACATGGCTAGCAAATTAGAGCAATTGATAACTCCTAATTAGGTGTCCAATTACACAAACACCAGTTTTATCTTTATGTTAGATAATCCTGGAACATATTTTGTATTTCTGCCAGTAACCTTAGTAGTTAGTAGCTGTAGTTAAAAATATTCCCCAAGTCCTAGCATTCCCAAACTTTGCAAGTAGTTTTGGGCTTAATATATGTTATTTAATTTGGTTTAATTATGATCTATGAAATAGATGTATGCCTTAGTGTTGTTTGGGAATGAGGCTTTTATCAATTCACTTGATTGATACAACTCTGGTTTAAGTGAGTTGTGTGGATCACTTTTATTCCTATGGGATCTTTTCAAAAGACCAGCTTTCCTTCATGCATGCAATTTCTTAAGTTAATGGGTTTGAAAGAGCTGGAAAAGTATACAGAGCCTCCACAAACCATGTTTGTTAATCTTAGTATATTTAATAAGTCACAATTGGTGGTAGCAAAACTTTTCTTCTGGAAAAATCCCACAGGAATAATAGAAAAATACACAAAATACACAACAGTGTACAACATGGTTTGTTCACTTGACACTTCACACATTAAGTTACAAACAAGTCGTATTTTCCTTTCAGGTTTTGTGAATCCAGCTATTGTGATAAATTTCAGAAATAATATTCTGTTCATCCACTATTTGGCACTGTGGGAACTGCAGTATGTCATAAAATGTCCAGGGGTGGGATTCTACCAGTTCACACCTATTCGCTAGAACCAGTTGTTAACATTCTAAGCAGTTCGAAGAACCAGTTGTTAGAAGACATTACTGGCCTAATCCTGTAAGGAAGGCAGGAAGGAAACATTCTGGTGTTGCTTACAGAAAATGCCTCTCCATTAATCCTTATTACATTCTTGGCAGGACTAGACTTCTTGTCTCAGGAACATCTCTGGAGTTTCTTTTCCTCCTTTGCTGGTAGTTTGCTTGTGTGGAGTGACCATTCAAAGTTACAATGACACTGAAAAAAGTGATTTATGACCATTTTTCTCACTTATGACTGTTGCAGCATCCCCACAGTCATGAGAGGCTAGGCAAGGAGATGCATACCTCGATGTGAGTGTTGTTGAGTTGGCCACACCCAGCCAATAACATGACCACCAAGCCATGTCCACCCAGTCACATGACCACCAAGCCATGTCCACTACCTAAGCCATGCCCACAGAACCAGTTGTTATAAATGTTGAATCCCACCCCTGAAAATGTCTAACAAAATGATTCAAAATATTTTTTTTTCTAAATACTACAGCATATATTTGGATATTTGAAATTATCAGTCATCCAGGTGTAGGACAGGCTGGGTTCAAGACCACTGGCTGTTACAATGGCCTTCTTCTCATTCTACACAGAGAAGCTACAGTGGTTCTGAATTACTTCCCCAAACCCCACAAACTTTAACCTTAGACTTCCTTTCCTAAGAGGTCTGTAGGGGGCATGCATAGGCGCACCAAAGTGCCTACCATCCTTGTCCTATTGTTTCTTTTATTTTTCTTATATGTACTCATTTCTTGTATTCATAACCATGTTTATCCTTATACCTATTATCTTGTAAGCAATTGACAAATCAAATAAATTAATTAATAAAAATAAATACTTCTACGTGAGCAGAAAATAAGGGTGCCTCCTGTTCCTGAAGGTAACTGATTGTCTTACAGGATCCAGAAGAAATGGTAAGAAGTGGGGAAACTGGAATATTCAGGAGGAACAGCTGGGAAGCTGCCATCTTTATCCACACTACTATCGACATGGAGTGATGCTTCAGATGAATTTAAAACGGGTAATTTTAACAGGAACAGTTATATTTAAAGAGAGCACAACAGATGGCTCTAGACATCAGTTTTCCAGTAAGAGCTAACCTATGTTAAACACTTGCAACCAATCCTAATCCTACGTACTCAAAAGTAAACCTCATTGAGTTTAATATGCTCCCAAGTGATTCTAAGTGACTCCAGGGAGCTTGCAAAAATTTTAAAAACTCAGCATCCTGGTACATTTAATTAATTATTATTACTAAAACTCAGTAATTCAGGCTTTCCTAAGTCACATCTGTAATACTTTTAGAAATGTGGGGCCATGCTTTTCAGATCCAATAAGAGAACTAAGTAGCGGATTACCGGTGGTTGCTTCTGCATTTACACACCTGTTTTTCAAGTGCACCTCTCTCCATCCTATCCAGAAGTGTCCTTAAACAAACAATTAAAAAGAAAAATAGTGAGATCTTAGCCTAGATAAAACCCTTTGGCAAAGTGCAAACAAAATAGTCATACATTTCTTTGGAGGATACACAAACTCTTATCATAAAAATGAAAGATGTATTTATTTCCATTTCTCAAAATGGATTCCAAAGGCTTTTTCAGTCACCAGACTCATCTGTGCAGGTACAAGTAGTGTGCAGGCAGTAGGAGGCTTAATTGCCTCTTATGCTGAAACACACACCTGCAATTGTCTCCAAAGATTAAGACTGCACATTGCAGTCAATCCTGTATTTCTTTCATCACTAACTTTTGCTTAGCAAGAGGGAAATCATAATGTCACTGGGTGCAGCTCACCGAGGGTCACAGAATGCACCAGTCTTAGCAACACAGAACTAAAATGCAACTATACAGAGACCATATCATTTTCATATAGTTACCTGAAGCTCCCACCAGGATGGTTTTTCCTTTGTGGCTTAAAAGCCTACTCATACCTTCCTGCAAATGCCACAAATGGCCCCTGCACCTTGGGAAGGTTAACCATGCTTATGCCATCCTTACAGAGACGACACAGGAGAGCCTTCCAAACCCTAAACTCAGAATGTGATTCCAAAGTCTCCCTTCCCACAAAAACAGAATACATCTCATTGGCAATATCCTTGGTAGGGGTACCTGGATTGGCAGTGCGAAATTCTAAAAATTTGAATAGACTAGCATGTACCCTGGCAAAGAGCTTGAATTCCACCTCCCATGCCCTGGATGCCCTTAACAGAGAAGCCACCTTGGAGAATAGGGCAGCAATAGACTTCCTTCTCTTGAAGCGTAATTATGGCTGTGAAACATTCCAAGGGATGTGTTGCTTCAATCTGGACGAAACCTCAGAACTCGTAGGGAGAGACATCCACCACCTGAAAGAGCTATCTCAGAATATTGGTCAGGAGTAATCATTCCTGGACTTTTCATGACTCTTCTCATGGATACCAGATATCCCCTCTCAGAAGAGAAAATTAAAGGGGAGACAGGCAGCCATGATAATGATCCAGATTGGTCACAAATACCAAGTATATCCAGACATTCAATCAGAGACCACCCTCTATTAAAAAAAATATAAAAATGAAGGATTGTGGAAAGGGAATTTCATGAGGACAGTGGTGACACCCAAGCAGGAAAAGCCCATAGGGAACATCAGGCCAGCCATAAAACAAACTTGCATAGGAAAAGAGATTTAATAAAAGGTATTGAAAGAAGCCCCCTAGACAAAAGCCAAGTAATTAAGAAAGCTAGGGAAACAAGAAAAAGAAATCCCTTACAAACAACAGGTCATGCCAAATCAGCAAAACAAATAGACACAAAATATATTGCAAAGGAGACAGACAGGAGATTGCCACAAAACAAATATAAGAAAACATTAGGATAATCCAATCCAATAAGAAAACTGATAATCCAATCAAACCACCCCATGGAGTTTACCCTCCGCCAAAAATTAAGACAACCCCTGACAGGATTTAAAACATTAAGAAATACAAACACAAGCACTCACACACAAAAGGAGAAAAAAAGTATAAAAATCAGGGGTTTATTATACAAAGCCAGCTAGCCCCAGGAACGCAGACTTCTTGTTATCCCTCGCCTTCCTGAAAATTAAAAAGAACCAGCTTTCAAGCAGTTGTCTGTATCCTTGCACCAGAGCTCTCCCAGCAAGAAAATGAATCCTCAGAAGAAAGGCATTTGCCAGCCTTTCAACATTAGCATACATGCCCACCTGCCAATCTCAAATGTAGTGTTTGTTCAGCACTGAAAATAGCTTAAAGTTGCCAAGATGAGAGGGAAACACCACCAGCTGGGGAATGTAACAGGAACTCAATGCTATACATACAAATTCAGCCAGGAAAAAGCAGATGATTCAGCAACGTTCTTGGTGTTTTCAACTTTTACTTGCAGCATCCTCTGCTTTTTAAAAGTGAAACTCACAGGTGCATTTCCCAACAATCTTGGGATTGGTCCTCATAAAGAGGATTTTCAGAGCAGAGTGTTGCAAATAATTAAGCATCTCTAGGCAAGAGTTACCGTTTTTCCAGAGGGGTCCCTTCCATTCCTTTGGCAGTTTGATGAGAATAGATCTGTTTAATCCAAAAAGAGAGGCATAACTGTGAGGCATAAATGTAAGGATTTTACATAGTGAGGAAAAAGAATCAATGACTGTCTAGAGAACAATGGCTTTTTCTCTGTTTCTCAATAAGAAACTCTTCCTTTTCTCCATCTTCTATGTGTAAAAAGATCTGTGGTCTCCAACCTGGTTTGATAAGCCTCGTCAGATGGTCTTACGGACCAAATCAAGCCTATGAGCCAGATGTTCCCTATTGGACTTGGGAGTAGAGTGACTCCAAATCTATACACCCATTTAGTTATCTCTATTTGACCCCCTCACCAATACTTTTAGAAAAACAGTCCCATCCTTTCTTGTGATTTTGCTATATCATTGTCGCATCTGCTCTGGCTCTTTAAGGTTGAATATATTATATTAAATCCCACTGCACTAATGTGGTCTCCCTTAAATACTAAGGAAATGTTAGCTCTTCACCAAAGCAATATATTAAGAGTTGGAAAAGTTTACTTTTTCATTACTGGGCTTTGAGGTACAGTGGGTTAATAAATGAATATAAGGTTCTTTAGTAAAATATTTTAGCTTACCTTAATTATAAAGGGTACTGCAATAATAATGATTATAAATATTGTCACTGTAAGAGCCAATAGGATGTAAATAAATTTGCCATTCTTGCCAATTTTTTGTACCATTCTCTGCTTTGCTATCTGTAAGGTTAAACAAAGAGAAGCAAAATGGAAGATAGATTTTCATGTATTGCAACTTTTCTTCATCCTGATTAGTGATATAGAAGGCAACTTGTACTCATCAGTATATATTGGACCGTTCTGTAACAGCTTAGATCTCAGATAGTTAATATAGAATTTGCTTAGTTTGAATGTCTTAGCCCAATCACCACACCTATAAAAATTTAGCAACACCTATAATCTAAACCCATTTCTTGAAGTTAGTTTACTAATCCATAATATGGTTTAAGCATGTTTTATTACCTTGAACTTAGAATCCTGGCAATCTTGTAATTTTCCTTGGCCACTCTTCCCTATCTATTTTGTTTGCTGAATACCAGACAGATGGAAGAGTCTGAAGTCTGAATGTCAAAGCATCTATTATCCCCACAAAACCTGACATTAGATTATATCAGCAGAATCTTATAAATGCAAGCCCATAATAAACCCACTTTGAAATTATTAAAGAAAGCAAATAATATGTTTTATAAAAAAATAAGTTTACAAAACATTAACAAAATCTTCATCAACCACTGACCAAACATACTTCTATAAATATAGATGGGAAAAGTATTATTGCTGTTAGGACATGGGAGAAACCACATGTGTCTAGGTAAAAAATGTTTTTAAAAAGTAGCCAGGAATTAGGTAAACAAGTGATGATTATTTCTTTATGTGCAATGCTGTGTGTGGATTATTGCAAAAAATCTCAATTAAAGTAGATCTTATTTATTATTGTTTGAATATAGATATGTACTGTATATTATTGTCAAAGTTTCATTTTCACCTATTGTTTAGGAAACTTTTACCAAATTTACTATTAACAAAATCTTTATAGATATTTATTACAGTATCCATTCTGTCCCTTTAAAATAGCGGGTCAACATTAAAAAGCAGCGACTTCCGGTTTGTTCCTTGTCGGTGTCAGTGCGGAATCCACCATCATGTGCAGTTTCACCGAAAATCACTTGCTGGAGCCACCCTGGTGAGGTGGTGAAGAAGGAGGAAATCGCCTGGAGGGTCAAGGGAAGCTGCGACTCCCCTCTCTGACAGGAAAATCCCTCCCAAAGGCAAGCTGCAGTGGTGGTCCTAAAATGGCTACCACGAAGACGAAGAACACTCCGGGAAACTAAGTTTTGTGCTGCAGAGTGAAGTAGTGAGCAGAGTGTGAACCAGACAAAGACATCGCTTTTGAGTTATCCCGGTATCAAATTAAAGGGCTATTTTGGAGGAAAGTGTGTGGAAGC
>NW_020770889.1:0-15080 GCF_900518735.1 Pseudonaja textilis | reverse complement strand
GCTTCCACACACTTTCCTCCAAAATAGCCCTTTAATTTGATACCGGGATAACTCAAAAGCGATGTCTTTGTCTGGTTCACACTCTGCTCACTACTTCACTCTGCAGCACAAAACTTAGTTTCCCGGAGTGTTCTTCGTCTTCGTGGTAGCCATTTTAGGACCACCACTGCAGCTTGCCTTTGGGAGGGATTTTCCTGTCAGAGAGGGGAGTCGCAGCTTCCCTTGACCCTCCAGGCGATTTCCTCCTTCTTCACCACCTCACCAGGGTGGCTCCAGCAAGTGATTTTCGGTGAAACTGCACATGATGGTGGATTCCGCACTGACACCGACAAGGAACAAACCGGAAGTCGCTGCTTTTTAATGTTGACCCGCTATTTTAAAGGGACAGAATGGATACTGTAATAAATATCTATAAAGATTTTGTTAATAGTAAATTTGGTAAAAGTTTCCTAAACAATAGGTGAAAATGAAACTTTGACAATAATATACAGTACATATCTATATTCAAACAATAATAAATAAGATCTACTTTAATTGAGATTTTTTGCAATAATCCACACACAGCATTGCACATAAAGAAATAATCATCACTTGTTTACCTAATTCCTGGCTACTTTTTAAAAACATTTTTTACCTAGACACATGTGGTTTCTCCCATGTCCTAACAGCAATAATACTTTTCCCATCTATATTTATAGAAGTATGTTTGGTCAGTGGTTGATGAAGATTTTGTTAATGTTTTGTAAACTTATTTTTTTATAAAACATATTATTTGCTTTCTTTAATAATTTCAAAGTGGGTTTATTATGGGCTTGCATTTATAAGATTCTGCTGATATAATCTAATGTCAGGTTTTGTGGGGATAATAGATGCTTTGACATTCAGACTTCAGACTCTTCCATCTGTCTGGTATTCAGCAAACAAAATAGATAGGGAAGAGTGGCCAAGGAAAATTACAAGATTGCCAGGATTCTAAGTTCAAGGTAATAAAACATGCTTAAACCATATTATGGATTAGTAAACTAACTTCAAGAAATGGGTTTAGATTATAGGTGTTGCTAAATTTTTATAGGTGTGGTGATTGGGCTAAGACATTCAAACTAAGCAAATTCTATATTAACTATCTGAGATCTAAGCTGTTACAGAACGGTCCAATATATACTGATGAGTACAAGTTGCCTTCTATATCACTAATCAGGATGAAGAAAAGTTGCAATACATGAAAATCTATCTTCCATTTTGCTTCTCTTTGTTTAACCTTACAGATAGCAAAGCAGAGAATGGTACAAAAAATTGGCAAGAATGGCAAATTTATTTACATCCTATTGGCTCTTACAGTGACAATATTTATAATCATTATTATTGCAGTACCCTTTATAATTAAGGTAAGCTAAAATATTTTACTAAAGAACCTTATATTCATTTATTAACCCACTGTACCTCAAAGCCCAGTAATGAAAAAGTAAACTTTTCCAACTCTTAATATATTGCTTTGGTGAAGAGCTAACATTTCCTTAGTATTTAAGGGAGACCACATTAGTGCAGTGGGATTTAATATAATATATTCAACCTTAAAGAGCCAGAGCAGATGCGACAATGATATAGCAAAATCACAAGAAAGGATGGGACTGTTTTTCTAAAAGTATTGGTGAGGGGGTCAAATAGAGATAACTAAATGGGTGTATAGATTTGGAGTCACTCTACTCCCAAGTCCAATAGGGAACATCTGGCTCATAGGCTTGATTTGGTCCGTAAGACCATCTGACGAGGCTTATCAAACCAGGTTGGAGACCACAGATCTTTTTACACATAGAAGATGGAGAAAAGGAAGAGTTTCTTATTGAGAAACAGAGAAAAAGCCATTGTTCTCTAGACAGTCATTGATTCTTTTTCCTCACTATGTAAAATCCTTACATTTATGCCTCACAGTTATGCCTCTCTTTTTGGATTAAACAGATCTATTCTCATCAAACTGCCAAAGGAATGGAAGGGACCCCTCTGGAAAAACGGTAACTCTTGCCTAGAGATGCTTAATTATTTGCAACACTCTGCTCTGAAAATCCTCTTTATGAGGACCAATCCCAAGATTGTTGGGAAATGCACCTGTGAGTTTCACTTTTAAAAAGCAGAGGATGCTGCAAGTAAAAGTTGAAAACACCAAGAACGTTGCTGAATCATCTGCTTTTTCCTGGCTGAATTTGTATGTATAGCATTGAGTTCCTGTTACATTCCCCAGCTGGTGGTGTTTCCCTCTCATCTTGGCAACTTTAAGCTATTTTCAGTGCTGAACAAACACTACATTTGAGATTGGCAGGTGGGCATGTATGCTAATGTTGAAAGGCTGGCAAATGCCTTTCTTCTGAGGATTCATTTTCTTGCTGGGAGAGCTCTGGTGCAAGGATACAGACAACTGCTTGAAAGCTGGTTCTTTTTAATTTTCAGGAAGGCGAGGGATAACAAGAAGTCTGCGTTCCTGGGGCTAGCTGGCTTTGTATAATAAACCCCTGATTTTTATACTTTTTTTCTCCTTTTGTGTGTGAGTGCTTGTGTTTGTATTTCTTAATGTTTTAAATCCTGTCAGGGGTTGTCTTAATTTTTGGCGGAGGGTAAACTCCATGGGGTGGTTTGATTGGATTATCAGTTTTCTTATTGGATTGGATTATCCTAATGTTTTCTTATATTTGTTTTGTGGCAATCTCCTGTCTGTCTCCTTTGCAATATATTTTGTGTCTATTTGTTTTGCTGATTTGGCATGACCTGTTGTTTGTAAGGGATTTCTTTTTCTTGTTTCCCTAGCTTTCTTAATTACTTGGCTTTTGTCTAGGGGGCTTCTTTCAATACCTTTTATTAAATCTCTTTTCCTATGCAAGTTTGTTTTATGGCTGGCCTGATGTTCCCTATGGGCTTTTCCTGCTTGGGTGTCACCACTGTCCTCATGAAATTCCCTTTCCACAATCCTTCATTTTTATATTTTTTTTAATAGAGGGTGGTCTCTGATTGAATGTCTGGATATACTTGGTATTTGTGACCAATCTGGATCATTATCATGGCTGCCTGTCTCCCCTTTAATTTTCTCTTCTGAGAGGGGATATCTGGTATCCATGAGAAGAGTCATGAAAAGTCCAGGAATGATTACTCCTGACCAATATTCTGAGATAGCTCTTTCAGGTGGTGGATGTCTCTCCCTACGAGTTCTGAGGTTTCGTCCAGATTGAAGCAACACATCCCTTGGAATGTTTCACAGCCATAATTACGCTTCAAGAGAAGGAAGTCTATTGCTGCCCTATTCTCCAAGGTGGCTTCTCTGTTAAGGGCATCCAGGGCATGGGAGGTGGAATTCAAGCTCTTTGCCAGGGTACATGCTAGTCTATTCAAATTTTTAGAATTTCGCACTGCCAATCCAGGTACCCCTACCAAGGATATTGCCAATGAGATGTATTCTGTTTTTGTGGGAAGGGAGACTTTGGAATCACATTCTGAGTTTAGGGTTTGGAAGGCTCTCCTGTGTCGTCTCTGTAAGGATGGCATAAGCATGGTTAACCTTCCCAAGGTGCAGGGGCCATTTGTGGCATTTGCAGGAAGGTATGAGTAGGCTTTTAAGCCACAAAGGAAAAACCATCCTGGTGGGAGCTTCAGGTAACTATATGAAAATGATATGGTCTCTGTATAGTTGCATTTTAGTTCTGTGTTGCTAAGACTGGTGCATTCTGTGACCCTCGGTGAGCTGCACCCAGTGACATTATGATTTCCCTCTTGCTAAGCAAAAGTTAGTGATGAAAGAAATACAGGATTGACTGCAATGTGCAGTCTTAATCTTTGGAGACAATTGCAGGTGTGTGTTTCAGCATAAGAGGCAATTAAGCCTCCTACTGCCTGCACACTACTTGTACCTGCACAGATGAGTCTGGTGACTGAAAAAGCCTTTGGAATCCATTTTGAGAAATGGAAATAAATACATCTTTCATTTTTATGATAAGAGTTTGTGTATCCTCCAAAGAAATGTATGACTATTTTGTTTGCACTTTGCCAAAGGGTTTTATCTAGGCTAAGATCTCACTATTTTTCTTTTTAATTGTTTGTTTAAGGACACTTCTGGATAGGATGGAGAGAGGTGCACTTGAAAAACAGGTGTGTAAATGCAGAAGCAACCACCGGTAATCCGCTACTTAGTTCTCTTATTGGATCTGAAAAGCATGGCCCCACATTTCTAAAAGTATTACAGATGTGACTTAGGAAAGCCTGAATTACTGAGTTTTAGTAATAATAATTAATTAAATGTACCAGGATGCTGAGTTTTTAAAATTTTTGCAAGCTCCCTGGAGTCACTTAGAATCACTTGGGAGCATATTAAACTCAATGAGGTTTACTTTTGAGTACGTAGGATTAGGATTGGTTGCAAGTGTTTAACATAGGTTAGCTCTTACTGGAAAACTGATGTCTAGAGCCATCTGTTGTGCTCTCTTTAAATATAACTGTTCCTGTTAAAATTACCCGTTTTAAATTCATCTGAAGCATCACTCCATGTCGATAGTAGTGTGGATAAAGATGGCAGCTTCCCAGCTGTTCCTCCTGAATATTCCAGTTTCCCCACTTCTTACCATTTCTTCTGGATCCTGTAAGACAATCAGTTACCTTCAGGAACAGGAGGCACCCTTATTTTCTGCTCACGTAGAAGTATTTATTTTTATTAATTAATTTATTTGATTTGTCAATTGCTTACAAGATAATAGGTATAAGGATAAACATGGTTATGAATACAAGAAATGAGTACATATAAGAAAAATAAAAGAAACAATAGGACAAGGATGGTAGGCACTTTGGTGCGCCTATGCATGCCCCCTACAGACCTCTTAGGAAAGGAAGTCTAAGGTTAAAGTTTGTGGGGTTTGGGGAAGTAATTCAGAACCACTGTAGCTTCTCTGTGTAGAATGAGAAGAAGGCCATTGTAACAGCCAGTGGTCTTGAACCCAGCCTGTCCTACACCTGGATGACTGATAATTTCAAATATCCAAATATATGCTGTAGTATTTAGAAAAAAAAATATTTTGAATCATTTTGTTAGACATTTTCAGGGGTGGGATTCAACATTTATAACAACTGGTTCTGTGGGCATGGCTTAGGTAGTGGACATGGCTTGGTGGTCATGTGACTGGGTGGACATGGCTTGGTGGTCATGTTATTGGCTGGGTGTGGCCAACTCAACAACACTCACATCGAGGTATGCATCTCCTTGCCTAGCCTCTCATGACTGTGGGGATGCTGCAACAGTCATAAGTGAGAAAAATGGTCATAAATCACTTTTTTCAGTGTCATTGTAACTTTGAATGGTCACTCCACACAAGCAAACTACCAGCAAAGGAGGAAAAGAAACTCCAGAGATGTTCCTGAGACAAGAAGTCTAGTCCTGCCAAGAATGTAATAAGGATTAATGGAGAGGCATTTTCTGTAAGCAACACCAGAATGTTTCCTTCCTGCCTTCCTTACAGGATTAGGCCAGTAATGTCTTCTAACAACTGGTTCTTCGAACTGCTTAGAATGTTAACAACTGGTTCTAGCGAATAGGTGTGAACTGGTAGAATCCCACCCCTGGACATTTTATGACATACTGCAGTTCCCACAGTGCCAAATAGTGGATGAACAGAATATTATTTCTGAAATTTATCACAATAGCTGGATTCACAAAACCTGAAAGGAAAATACGACTTGTTTGTAACTTAATGTGTGAAGTGTCAAGTGAACAAACCATGTTGTACACTGTTGTGTATTTTGTGTATTTTTCTATTATTCCTGTGGGATTTTTCCAGAAGAAAAGTTTTGCTACCACCAATTGTGACTTATTAAATATACTAAGATTAACAAACATGGTTTGTGGAGGCTCTGTATACTTTTCCAGCTCTTTCAAACCCATTAACTTAAGAAATTGCATGCATGAAGGAAAGCTGGTCTTTTGAAAAGATCCCATAGGAATAAAAGTGATCCACACAACTCACTTAAACCAGAGTTGTATCAATCAAGTGAATTGATAAAAGCCTCATTCCCAAACAACACTAAGGCATACATCTATTTCATAGATCATAATTAAACCAAATTAAATAACATATATTAAGCCCAAAACTACTTGCAAAGTTTGGGAATGCTAGGACTTGGGGAATATTTTTAACTACAGCTACTAACTACTAAGGTTACTGGCAGAAATACAAAATATGTTCCAGGATTATCTAACATAAAGATAAAACTGGTGTTTGTGTAATTGGACACCTAATTAGGAGTTATCAATTGCTCTAATTTGCTAGCCATGTATTCCTTCAGCTAGATCTTCCATTCTAGTAACTGGAATTTGAATTTGAGATACAAAGAAAATGATAATGCAATATGAAAATTACAATCTCAGGCTGAAATCCTATGTCCATTTTTAATATCCTTTCCTCAGACAGCATCAGAATTTGAAAAGCCTCTTCGGTTTAAAGATATGTATCAACCTATAGATGAAGTAAAGAAAAAAGACATGATTGACAAATTACATGATGAGTCTTCAGAAGAGGAAAACATATACACTTGGGCTAGCGTAAGGTATTGTTTCTTCTCTTTTCTCTTCTTTATTTTACCTTCCCTTTCTTTTTTTCCTTGGCACATATTTAAAAAAAAAACACCTAAAAAATATGATTATCATGATGCATTCAGTCATGTCCAGCTCTTGTTGATTCTATGGGCCAGGCTTTTCCACATGTTTCGATCTTTTCTACTCTGGCTAATGTCAGATTTGATGCTGTCCAACCACCATGTTCTTTGATCGCCTGGCATCCTTTTACCGCTAACACTTCCAACTTATGTTTGCTGTCTCCAGTAAACTTCCCTGCATGACATGGCTGAAGTAAAATTACAGAGGGAATAGTCCATTTTGTGAGATAGAAGACTTTTTTTTTTTCATTATAAAATTATTTGGGCATATTTGGATTTATCCAAATGCATATTACATTTTGCATGGAGTTGTCCTTGAAGATCACTTCAAGTGCCCTTGAAGGCAACTCAGATGTTACAACTGGTCCAAAAGGCAGTGGCACATGCACTTTTTGTTGTTCCTATGTTTTCCTCTGATACACCTCTGTTGTATGAGCTGTGTTGTCTTCCAGCTTCCTTCTGGATATAATTCAAGGTGCTGGTTGTCACTTTTAAATTCTTACATGGCAGGAACCAGGATCTTTGTGGGGTCCTTTCTTTCTGCCCATCCTAATAATCAAATAGGATAGGTATGTTCCAGGTCCCTTCCCTGAAGTCTTGCCTTCTAGTGGAAGTTTGGAAGTATGCCTTTTCCTGTGGCTATCCCTACCTGTTGGAATAATCTCTCTGAAATGATTCAGCAAGCCCTCATTCTTTTAGCCTTTTGGAAGGCTGTCAGTACCTGTGCTTTTACCCAGGTTCAAGGATGGAAAAAGAATATCTGAAAGTGATGGTAGTACATCCCAAGGGGATGAGTAAGAAGACTGGTTTTTGTTTTCATTTTATGGTGTCTTATTTTACTATGAGCCACCCAGAATTAAGGGCAGCCAGACAAATATTCTAAATAAATAAATTGAATGGAGGTAAAAGTCTTGTATTTTACAGAAATGTTTGCATTCTTCTTCCTTAACAACAACTCTGCAAAAATGAATAATATGTGAAACTGTAGAGGTTGCCCTTGCAGACTGCAAAATTTGGATGTTCTATTCATATACTGCTTCTGTAGTTTGCTGGGGATACTAATTTGCTTTTTTGGCTATGGCTGTTTTCTCTGAAAATGGGCAGAGGAAATGTATGTAATATTGTTTAGAAAATAAGTTTGTTTAAAACCTTCAAGTATAAGAGTTGTACATGAAGAACAAATCATTAAAGATGCAAAAAACACCCTACCTCAATACAACAAACTCTTATTTCTGTTTTTATTTATCAGACCTCCACAAATTGCTGAGTTTCTACCTGTGGAAAATATGTTAGTATGTACATGTGCTACAAAAGGGTTACTAATATTGTTTTCCTGTTTAATCTTTTTTTTCTTTTTGAAAATTTTATTTGGGTTTTCACAAAAAAAATACAAATAAAACATCTTTTTTTGAAAATAGCATAGTCCCGGGTTACACTTCTTCGTACGAACACAAAATCAATTTCATGCTCAGTTTTTATGTTCTATTCCATATCTTATTACTGTTTTATATTTTCTACATAGTTTTTCTCCTCTCCTAATTTTCTCAATTTTATTTTAATTATCTCATATCAATTCAAATCATTATATTTATACTTTTGTCTGTCCTGTTTCAATTTCATATTTTCTTTTCTCACTAAACAAAATTTCTCCTGTTGTTACTACTTGGAGTATGACACCTTTATATCTTTTAATTTTATCCATTCGACTTTTATTTAAGCTTCAATATATACCTTGAGGTGATAACATTCAATATAATACATAACTTCCAATCAAATTCTGCTTGGTACATTCTTAAAATACACAGTATATTCTTAAAAGGTGATTATAAATATATGTAATTAAAACACTCATTCCATTCCAATTCAATTCTATCATTAATATTCATTAAAGTCTTAACTTCTTTAATATTACTTTTCAATTAAATATCATCCTTCCTTGGGAACACTTATGAGCTTTCCGTAATTAATTTGTTTTCGCCCCTATTTCTCTTCCCTTATATTTTATAAAATATTAAATAATTAAAATGTTCCCATTCTTTCCTAATTCAGTTGTCTCATTCATTTTATTTCATTTATTTATTAACAAACATTTCACTAGATTACAATAACTATTTTATCCATCATTTTAATCATACATTGTTTCATATTTTCTAAAATTATTTCTAATATAACAATACTATCTTACGTACCTTTGCAGAATCCCTTTTTCAATTAAATTTTCACCCATTATCTCTAAATTGGCCCTGTTTTGCCATATCTTGTTTCTGTCCTTCGTAACTTCTTTTCCTTTCCTTCCTCCCTCTCTTGTTCTCCCTCCCCTTTTTACCCCGTTGTCTTTCTAGTTCTAATTCTCTTTTCTGTATTCCTCTCTTCTGTTGCTTTCTAATATTATACTTATTTTTCAAGTTATTATTCCTTTTCTTGGTGATTTTTTCAAATCTTAAACTATTCATTCTCTTTCCCCCCTTTTCTATTTCCCCTCCCCCACATAAAATTACTTGTTTATTAAAGACAGCTTCTTCTTTGTCCCAGTCTCCTTGTTCTGCAGGCATTTCTTGTTGTCTCTCATAGTTCGAGATCTCCATTTCTAAGAATGGAAATATGAAGCCAATAGAACCTCTTCCTTCTTGTGCATCTTCTTTGTACTTTTTAAGTTCAATTCATCTAAAAGTAGTACCATTTTAAAACACTTTTAAACAACCACCCAATTGATTTTAGTCATTCAAATGTAATAATCCAGAGATCATCAAGTAATCCAAATACTCCCAAGCTGTTTCTTCATGCTTCTTTTTTCCACTTTCCCTTCCTGGGGTTCTACTATTTTGTAGCCAAGATTCAGTTAAAATGTATCTTTTAGAAGTCTTCTTGTAGTTTTACTGTAAAATCCTTTTAATTCCAGGCAGTCTCCTCCCTTTTTTCCAGATCCTGCCCTTTTATTCTCTTTCTCTCCTTTCCTACTTTTAAAAGGTTTTAAGTATCCAGAAATTTTTACTACCCCTTTGGCATTTTATTTTCAGCTTAAATGCCTATTGATGTCAAAGTTTTTTTTCCAATTTCTTATTCAGATCTCTTAGTTGTCAGTATAGGGAAAGGGAGAGAAGAAATAAAGCCAAATCCTTTCCCTTTTCTCTCTCCTTCGCTGCTTCAGAATCTTCTTTGGGAACAGTTACTTTTTAGTTTAAATTCTAGGGTACCTTAGTTGTTGCTTTTCCAGTTCAACCCGGTCAGCCAAAACTTTCACTTCTTATCTTCCTCCTGCACATTCTTTTCCAGTCGAGTTCTTCTTTGTGGTGGCCATTTCTGACCACCGCTGCAACCACCTTCAGGAAAGGGAGTAATGGCCAGCTGAAGAGGAGAGATGAGGCTCTCCTCAACCCTACTGGCAGTTTCCCCCCTCACCACCTCTACGGTGTGGCTTATCCCCGAAACCAGCTGGCTCAGGGTGCTCCAGCGGTGAGCACGGATTGAAAACGTGCATGATCGTGATTTCGGTCTGTCCGTGAAGACAGTCAAACCGGAAGCCGTCCCTGTTTAATCTTTCAAGTACGACAGCAAGCCTTCTGCATTTTTGTTGAGATGAAGTTATTAGAAGTTCTTAGAGTGTTGTTTCCAACCTAATTGAGTAACTGAGCAGAGTTAAAGATATTGTAAGAATAAATTATGGTACTGTTGGAAGAATTATCCTTCTGGGTTCAGTTCCAAGTGGGGAAAAAGACACTGGAAACATGGAGGCTGTTTGGAAAAATGGTTTAATGATGGACAGGACCACATGGCTCTGAGCTCCAAAGTGAAAAAGATGTTTCAAGATTTGGGTGAAGGAAAAGAAGGAAGGACATGCTGCGAGTCCATAGGTTTTATACCGTCTGTTGGAATTTGAATTTGAGCTTGTATTCTGATTGGTTGTCAAACTCCCGTGGGGCCATGCAGAGACAACTCTGTAGGCTTTCCTGAGTCCCAGGCTTGGATGAACCTTGCTGGATGATGATGTAATGAAAGGGCTTTGGACAATTCCTATTATAGCTCTACCTGGAGTAGACCTTTGTTATGTAAAATAGGCTGGCCCAGGCCAGAGTAATGGTCCATTAGCAAAGATGGGGAGGGGCTGAGTTTCTGCTTCTTTGACTTTCTATTTTTTTAGGGGAAATATTCTGCATTTTTAATATTTCCTAAGAAATTTCATGTTTCTAGGAGAGGGGTGGGTACTAACTTCCTACAATATTTCATTGAATTTCATAATTTTGAATATATTAGGTATTTTATACTATGTATACAAGGGCTTACCCCAGGCAATAAAGTATTTTATTTTCAAACGTAGCTACATTGTCCTCATATTTTAGCAAGTGTAAAACTAAAAACAGCCACAATTGATAGAGATCCAGTTTGGTGCCGTGATTTAGGCACCAGAAGAGAAACCAAGAGATGGTGATTTCTCATCTCACGTTGGACATTATGCCAGCTGAGTGACCTTTTATCAGTCACCCTGGGAAGGAGGGAATGGCAAACTACTAAGAAAACTGCAGGGACAAGTCCAGGCCAATATGAAGACAAACAGGTTATTAAATCGATAAATCCACCCCAAATATTTATTTAAATCCCCCCAAACCTGTTAATCTAGAGCAGCAAGGGTGCAGAACCAATTAAACAAGCAGCTGGGCCAACAGATGTGCCTTTAACTAGTAAAAGCTTTCAGGCTCAGCATCAGTCCTAAAGGAACTACAATAGAAAGCCTTTGTGTTTGGATCAGCAACAAAACCAAAACCAAAAAAGACCCTATTCTGTTCAGTGACAAATAACTTTTTCATATTGGCTAAAACGGGCTTGTTATTTTATTGCATCCTCTCCTGGAGGATTGTTAACAGTCTCTTGCGATATAGAAGAGACAGGAACATTTCCAGCTAATCCGCTTCTTTACCAATGCCAGGGAAATATTTGCTTATGTTTTTATTTGTTGGATATATCCGTTTTACCTCTCAAGATGGCATATAGGAGAGTCCCCCCTCATTTTATCCCAGCAGCAACAGTCCTGTGAAGTAGGTTTGTCACAGGAAGTGAATGGCGCCAAATCACTCAGAGGACTCCATGACATTTGTGGAGATTTGAATTTGGGTCTCCCCACAGCTGGTCCAACAGTAACCCAGTTATCCTTTCATTCCCACTCTCAACTATGAATTAAGCAGAATGAGGTAAAGCAGAATGAGAATACATAAAATAAACAAATGTATATAAGAATCAAAGGCTTGGGGTGGGGGAGGGAGAAGAGTCTGCTTAGGCATGTTGGAAAAACTGGACTTGAGGTGCAATGAAGGTGAGTCCCTGGGTGCACACATGCATTCCCTAACACGCAGGAGACCCCTGGCTTTTGCAGCAAAGCGATCTTTGGATGCTCATGAGCAATTACACAATTGTTTCTCCCTTCAAAGAAAATGTGAAATGCTGGGTTGACACAAGGAAACAAAAGAGCACAACTTTGATTTTTACCAACCCATTATTAATAAGTATTAATCTAAGCCCACGGATTAATCTCTGTTCCCGTTTTGTCTTCTAGAGACCTAATGCCACCACCAGCACCACTCCCAACTCAAGCTCCAACCCCGGCTCCAGCTCCAGCTGAAGTTCCAACTCCTGCTCCCACTCCAGCTCCAGCTCCAGAGCCTGCTGCAGCTCCTGCTCCAGAGCCTGTTAAAAAGGCCAGTTCAAAGAATCTGTGAGTACCTGTAGCCTTATGTGTGTGTGGCATTATTTATTTACTTGAAGAGACATCTACCTATAGATTGTAATTCATTGAATTTATGAAAGAGCCGTGGTGGCGTAATGGTTAGAATGCAGTATTTCAGGCTAACTCTCTGCTCACTGCCAGGAGTTCGAGCCTGACTGGCTCAAGATTGACTTTGTCTTCCGTCCTACTGATGTCATTAAAATGAGGGCTCAGGTTGTTGGCAGCAATATACTGACTCTATAAACTGCTTAGAGAAAACTGTAAAACACTATGAAGCTGTATATAAGTCTTAGAACTATTGAATTTATAAATCATATTTATATTAAATGGTTGTGCTTTGTAATTGCTATACTAAGAAATTCCTAGTCCTAATCTATAGGCAAGCAAAATGGATAAAATGATATTTTGTTTAATTTGTCAAGAAGAATAAAATTCTCCAATAGATTTATCTACAGCAGAGTTTCTCAATCACAGAAGCCTTTAAGACACATGGATCAGTGGTGGGACTCAATTTCTTTTACTACCAGTTCCGTGGGTGTGGCTTGGGGGGCGTGGCAGGGGTAGGATACTGTAAAATCTCCAGTTAGAGGTGGTATTTGCCGGTTCTCTGAACGACTCAAAATTTCTGCTACCAGTTCTCCAGAACTGGTCAGAACCTGCTGAATACCACCTCTGGTGGGTTGTCAACTCCCAGAATTCCCTAATAATGCTTAATATGAACATCTTAAAGTTCCTGAGGCTGAGAAAAACCAGTCTAAAACTTCCTTCCATTTTAAGAAGTTTGAAAACAAACGAGCCATCACCCTTTCCATCCTGAGAGGGGGACAATCTTAGCCACATAAGATTTCTTTTCTGTTCTGCTAAAAGTTCATTCTGTTCTTTGTCAGGAATGAAACAGAGACTCCCATCAGTGAAACTTCTCCAGTCACTGAGTGAGTAGTACAGTCTGTCAAGAGCTGTTCTTTAACTTAGAACTTTCTTTTTCTCTAAGATATTTTCTTTTTAACTTCTATCCTGCTAAAACATTTGTCTCTTCTTTGTCAGGTCTGAAAAAGAAACTAGTGAAACCTCTCCAAACCCTGAGTGAGTACTACAGTCTGTCAAGGATTGTAATTTAATTTAGAACTTTTTCTCCAAGATACTTCTACATGAGACATTTGTTTAAAACATCACCTAACTTATAGTGTAACTGTTACAGTTTCATTATTAAAATTAACAATTCTACACACCCAAAACCTTTGCGTATACAAACTAAATATAAAATGCACTGCCTACAGGATTTTAATATCCTAATTTCTCCTGTAACGTAAGCATAAAATCATTCCAAAAAATAAAGGGTCCATTTTTAGTAGCTGAAATATTTCGCACTCCAAGAGCATTTTAAGTTAAAAATTCAGATCAGGAGAAGCAGAACTAGGACACAGAGGATGCCTCCTAATTCTAGCACTCACTAACTAAGTATGTTCCAACTTGTCTTGGGACTTGGGTAAGAAGGCTTAAATATGAAGTTGGCTTTCCTGCCAACCCAACAGAAGAGACCACACTGTGAGATTAAAGACATCTTTCTGCAAGTCTAAAGGCAGTAGTATTTGAAAAGAAAGGACTAAAATGATAGATCCAGTGCATGGAGGACCCATACAAAAAGCAAGCTTACATACAATTGTCTGCTGGTACAAGTGCTGCTGTAATATACACACACTACACCACTGCTCTATGAACTGCCCTGGTCGCTGGTTTGCTTGGGGATGCCGTTCAGAGTATTATTTATTACACTTAAAGACCTACATGGCATAGATCCAGGTTACTTGAAGATCAGTCTCACTTCAATGAGGCTGGTCCACCCCACCCATGCCAGCAGAAGAGGCAAGCTGCAGGCCCCATCAGCCAAGGAATTTTGGCTGGTAGAGTCCAGGAGAAGAACCACCTCTGTGTGGCTCCTCCCCCTTGGAACATCTTAGCTCCTGAGGTGAGATCAGCTGCCGCATTTCTGACCTTCCATAAGGACCTGGAGAGCTGGCTCTGGCAGGTCGCTAGGGGCCCCCAAGAGGAGAGCATCTCACTGGAGGTGGTTGATGGATTAAGAGACAATCCCACATCTCTCCCGCTGTACATCCGCCTCCCGCCCTCCCCATCTTTTATCTTTTAGTTATCATTTATTTAAATTTGTCTTTGATTAGGAGCACTTTTATCGTCTCAGAAATATTTATCTTTCAATGCTGTAATCTTCCCAGGATCACTTTGAAACAAGATGGGTGGCAATTAAATTGAACAAATCAATGATTAGGCCAAGCTGGCCAGGGAATAAGAAAATATTCAACTGCTGCCAGAACAAAATTAATTTCTGCTTTTAATTTCTTTATCAGCACTTCAGAAATAGACGAAGGCACTTCAAAGAAAACGTAAGTAGCTGCAGTGTGCAAATCATATTTATTTCTCTTTTAAGAATTTCTAAAGTGGTTCAGAATGCATCTTCTGATCCACATTTATAGGATATTTCATGTCTAAAACATCTCATAACTTGATTATTTCATTCTGCAATAGTAGAAAGAAGTTCTTGTAGGAAATAGGAAAAGGAAGGGAGAAAAACTAGAAAAGAGCAAAAGCAACCTTCATATTAAAAGATGGGCAATTTTGGAAAGAGCAGTGAACATTTTTGATCACATTAAATGGAAGTTTTAAAGTTTGT
>NW_020770888.1:4179-17726 GCF_900518735.1 Pseudonaja textilis | reverse complement strand
AGTTAGGAGCCATTATGAGACATAAAAATTGATTCCCAATTGATCAGCAATCTCTGTGGTTGGAGAGCAGAGCAGCTTCCATGGGTGCCTCTTCCTAGAAACCTAGATGTCGTCCCCCCACCCCACTTATTCAGCCCCTTCTTGGACCTGGATGAACATTATGCAGCATTGGAGGTTTGTGACCTGGTCAATGATGCGGCTGACTTGAGACAGGATCCCTGCAACCTCCTCCTGGGAAGAATCCCAAGGTCCCCTTTCTCTGGACATCTTCTCCAGCCCTTCACAGATGAGACAGGCTTGGAGGAGGAGCAGAGAAATGCTTCATGTACAAATTGTAGAGTGGAAAATTAAAGGGCTTGAAAACGGCTATTTTATTTCTCTGGCTGTTGAAAGGAAAAAAAATATACAATGGAAATATACAAACTTAACTTTTTTATTTATTTATTTTTGCTGTGAAGTACATAAAATCCCAAACTGAAGTCCCAGACAGCTGTTCTGCTGAATTCTTTCTGCAAAGGAGGTTTTATCAGGAAATCAAGAAAGACTCATATAAGAGGGATGAAAATTTCCCTCCTCAGTTGGGAGCCAGTCAAACACAGCATTTCACATCATTCCGGCATTTTTAGGGAGAGGATCAGGCAACTAGGCTGGTGCTTGGTTCCCACAGCTTCATTCTGTATGCTTTTCCTATACATTTTGTCACCATCCACCCACATGTTTAGCTGCTGTCAGTGGGAACAAGTGCATCAATCCTTTTTTATAAGGTATCATGTTCAGTAGCTGTTGCTGAACAGCTGAATTCCTCTCAATTTTACAGAGGTCTCTTTAGCAATATTTGTTGAAAGGGGAGGGAACTACAAGAATTCCAGTCATTCAACAATTCCCCATTTTGTAACATACAGATATCATTTTCTTTGACTCCTGCATACTATCTAAATGGAAATCAAATAAAAGAAACATTAACAATTCTTCCACTATCATAACGATGCTATATCTCATGTTTTTACATTTGTTCTGGCTGTGAGATGCTCCTTTGTGTTCAGCTCTGGCCTCAGAAGGATAATGTAGCACTTGGGGATGAAGATGCAGCCCAGCAGACCAGCACTGGAGGCCAGGATGGAGAAGACCTGCACAGCCACCATGTGTTTCCCTTTGATGCTCAGGTAGGTGGGCACAAAAGTCACCCAGACACTGCAGAAGACCAGCATGCTGAAGGTGATCAGTTTGGCTTCGTTGAAGGCCCCAGGCAGATTCCTGGCTAGGAAAGCCACTGTGAAGCAGATAGCAGCCAGGAAGCCCATGTAGCTGAGGGTGACGTAGAACATGACAACAGCCCCTTCGTTGCATTGCAGGATGATCTCTCCAGTCTGGGAGAAGAGGTCAGAGTCAGGGAATGGGGGAGAAGCTCCCAGCCAGATGGAGCAGATGATAACTTGGACACCAGAAGAAGACAGGATGATGGAGTTCGCCAAATGCTTCCCCAACCATCTCTTTGCTCGGTTTCCTGGTTTTGTGGCCAGGAAAGCCAGCACCACCGTGATGGTTTTGGCCAAGAGAGAAGAAACAGCAACCGAGAAGATGATGCTGAAAACCGTTTGTCGGAGAAGGCAGGTGGCTTTCTTTGGTTGACCAATGAAAAGAGAAGAAGACAAGAAGGAAAGCAGGAGGGAGACCAGGAGGATGTAGGAGAGGTCCCGGTTGTTGGCTTTGACAAGGGGAGTTTCTCGGTATTTGATGAAGATGATTAAAACAAGGCTTGTGGTTAGGAAGAAGAATAGGGCAAAAGAGACCAGGATGGTGCCGAGAAGTTCTTCATAAGACAGGAAGGTTATCACTTTGGGGATACATTGGACTCTTTCCTTATTTGGGTATTTATCATCTGGACACTTGGTGCATTTTTCTGTATCTGAGGGGGGGGGGAAACAACCACATATTTCTTTGTCCTTTGCATTTCAAGATATATTGTACGTTCTTTGGCAACAAGTGATTATTGAGAGCATTTTCTGGGATGGATTTCTTTATATCTCCAGAGACAGAAAATAAGTGTATCACTTGTTAAAAAATATAGCTATGGTATATTTTTGACAGGCTATGAAATTGAGTGAAGGCTTAGGACTTGAAAGATTTCCTTTGTAATGTTCAGAATATTGATAGGAACCTCCATTACTAAAGGTAAATAATGAATCAATTAATCTTTCTAGAGAAACTTATCTGTCAGGTGGCAATTCTTGTCATACTTGCCTCAGAGGATGCTGGCGGATCAAATGACTGTTGCAAATAATTTGGAATGACCATTGGAGCAGTGGTGATACGGGTGCAGACACATACAGACATACCTATCCCTGCCACCACATTGTGTATCTCATATATCAGCAATACCTTTTCAGTGTTCCTCAAAGGGAACCCATGTAGACTGTTTTGCAATCCTCCTTTCAGGAGTAGACCTAAAACAATTCCTCATGTTTCAAGGAACTCAGGTGTTCCTAGAGAAGTAAATGTGGAAGGAAGGACACATCCAAGGTAAAAAGAAGAAATATTTTCTCTGGCAGTAGTAAAACTTGCCCAATCTTCCACTGCCACCTCTCTCTATCCAGCCCTTCCTTCACAGTCGTTTTGTTCTTCTGTTTAGAGAAAAAATGGCGCATTTTGGAAATAAACCGGAAATCAAATACGCTTCAAAGTCTTTTTTAATTCACACTTTCATGACAATTCTCTCGATGGATCCAGTTCCACCAGGCCTCCCATTTTCCTCTGGTGTCACCCACCTTTCTGAGTGGAGAATGTCCCCTCTGGACAAGGAACACAGTCGTAACAGCAAACTGGCTCTTCTTCTCGAGCCCTCTTGACAAATCCAGGATGACAACTTTCCACACATTCAGATTGAGGAAAGGGCTGAGCAGAAAAAAAAACCGGATTTCCAAAGGAAATGTGTTAGGACTCTCCATCCATGGAAAATGGAGGTAAAAATGGATATTAGACAAGATATTAGATATTAGACTCTGGTCTTCACTTAAGTAAATACAAAATCTCTCACTATTTCCAAATGGTTGGAGATATAACTTCTGGAAGATTATTCCATTAGTTCCTCTCTTTTGCTTTTGGCATCTCACATTTCCAAAAGAAAAAGGACTTTATTAAATAGAAAAGTCTTGAGAAATGGAACCAGGGGTGGGATTCTACTGGTTCTGTCCAGTTCTATAGAACCAGTGTTATGTGTACGTGGTCCACAAAATGGAACAATATCGAAGCCTCCTAAGGAGCCTAAGGGAAAAAATCCGGTTTCTCCTGCCCAGATTCAATTCTCGGTGAAGGTCAATCACCTTCGGGGAATAGCATCAGCCCTCTTGAAATGGGACCTCAGGCTTTGGGAAACAGAGGAAAGACAGCAAAACTTTCTCCTACCTTGTTGAACAACTTTAGTCGTGAAAGAACCTCTTGGTTGATAGAAAGTCTCTGTCTTTTAAAATATGCCAGAACCTCTTCCCTGAGATCATCCCTGGGAAGAACCAAGAAGCCCCAAATGAACAGATCTGCTGCTGCCTCTCCATTTATGTCCATGTAGAGTTGAAGGTCCGAAATATTGACAAACTCATTCTTCTCCAGGAAAGGATGGAACTAGAATGGGAACATGCAGCAATTTTAAAAGCAGAAAACTTTGTTTCTTATCCCAGACGCTTTTTCACATTTGAATCTTTCTTCCGTAGTTGTCTAATTTACACACATGCTTCATTAGGAAAATAGATGTTACCTCTATCTTACAAGTGAATGAAAAAGTTCACAAAAATTTGTTGCTCATATTTTGACAATATAGATTTTGACAAAATATAGTTGAACAACAGAAAAAAGGAGATTTATGAGCTCCCTGAAAGCAACAGGTTGGTTATCAGAAACACGGATTTGTCAAGAAGAAAATTGTCAGGGTCATCCTCTCCCAGGAAGCCCAGACAGGAAACCTGAGCTAGGCCCACTTCGCTGTAATGCTGCACTGACAGGATTTGGGGAGACAGAAAGTACAAATCTCCCATCAACCCTTTTTCTATGCAGCTGTAGGTGTCCTCCTCTTATCTGGTTCTTCCCCAGGAAGAATCTCTCTTCCACCCCCCAAAAGTCATTCCGTCTTATCACAGCCCTTTCTAAATGGATTGTGGGAAAGGGGGGGTGTTCTGGACTAGCGCTCGCCACTACCCGAGCCACAGGAAGACCCAGCTCCCACGCTCCCAGTACTACAAATCGAGACAATTCCCTCACCTCCACTAACGGCCCAGGACATCGCCTTTGAAACCAAAAGAGACTCTTGTTTGGCACGAGTTCTTGGCTGGGTGGACGACCCCAAGGAAACCTTTAAGCCATTCAAAAACAGACAGACAGAGCTTTTCTCACAGAGAGGGTGCGTTTTATGGGGTGATCGAGTTGTTATACCAACTAAACTACAAAAAAAAGTCCTGCAAATGCTACACGATGGACACCTGGGCATCGTGCATATGAAAGCGCTGGCAAGAAGTTATGCCTGGTGGCCAGGTATGGACAAACAAATCGAAACCTGGGTCGCCTCTTGTAACAGATGCCAGGAAAAACCACTCAGCCCCACCAAAAGCTCCACCAGCAGAATGGGAAACACCCAGGGGTCCCTGGTCTCGCATTCATATTGACTTTGCGGGACCTACTAGAGGCCACACTTTCCTAATAACTGTAGATGTGTATTCTAACTGGCTTGAGGTCAATAAAATGAAAACAACCACTACTGAGGCAGTCATCAAGAAATTGAACAGACTCTTTGCCACACACGGCCTACCTGATGTCCTGGTTTCTGAAAATGGGCCCCAATTGACTGCCTTAGCCTTTGAACAATACCTAGCTGAACGGGGCATCCGACACGCAATCACATCGCCGGCTGAACGAATGGTTCAGTTCACAAAGAAAACCGTACAGAAAATGGAACAAGGTAATATCCACGATAAAGTCACTAGAATGCTGCTTCTTCAACACATCACACCTAACAGCACAACTAACAAGAGCCCAGCTGAACTCCTGATGGCCAGGAAACTCAGATCGCCTCTAGACCATTTGCACCCTGCCTACACCCCGGAAAAGCCCCTGGGTTCCAGCAGCAAGCACTGCGCCTTTAAGGTAGGAGACCTCGTATTTGCAAAAAAAAATTTCTGGGGATCTCCTCTGGATTCCTGCTCAAGTAACTCAAGTTACGGGTCCCCGCTCCTACCATCTACTCACCACTGATGGCAGAGCATGGAAATGCCATATTGACCAGCTATGCTCCAGACTGACCACAACTTCCATCCCTGACCCCGACCTTGACTCCGGGTGGGGGGGGGAGGGGAAGCTGTGAGCCCAGAAATAGAACCAACACCTGTTTATTCTGAACTAACACCAAGATCACCACCATAGCTTGCAATACTCACCAGCTGTAGTTGAACCTGGGCAGACGGACACTTCACCAAGAAGAAGCAGCCAAGCAGGTTCAGCGAGCCCAGGGAGCCATAGCAGTAGCAATGAAGCTGAGGACTCTATCACCCCGGGAGCATCAAAAGAGAGCCCTAACCATGGCACCGGTTCACCGTTCCTGCTAGATCCAGCAAACAGTCCATCTGAACCCGAATTTGAACATGGACAATTGGAATTGCGTAAGTCAGGTAGACAGGTGCGAAGACCTGCCTACCTGCGAGACTATATTACTCCACCCCTTAAACGGAACCGAGAGGGGAGGGGTGTTCCGGACTAGCAGGCTCGAAAGCCTGCAAATCTGATTGGCCCGCGAATAGCAGATCGTGATTGGTCACCACAGACTGATGCGATTGGCTAGTAAACGGGCTGCCGCGATTGGCCCTGCCAAGA
Organism: Pseudonaja textilis; assembly: GCF_900518735.1. The sequence continues at coordinate 11,876 of NW_020770888.1, read as the reverse complement.
GTGGCAAACTCAAATCGCTTTCATTGGCTGCCTAGCCGCAGCCAGCCCTATATAAGGGGCTGCTGCGGCTGGGATAGTTCGCTCAGATTTGAAGTCACTAATAAAGAGCTGTTGTTGTTATCTGAGTCTTGCCTCCGTTCTTGAACCATCCTCCCAGATCTAACAGGGGGGATATAACTTATGTGCTCTATGCAAGTCATCCTCACATATTATTTCATTTCCTAAATATATTATGGAAATACTGCTGATATAACTTGATCTCAGGAAAGAGTAACAAACAATTTTGTGATGTGATCAGAAACCCAGTTAAGTGAGGGGTGGATAGTATGATAATTAAGTGGATTAAAACTGATTTTTAAAATGGTACTCAAATAATCTTTAGGTTCTTTTAATCTTTGTGATGAAAGTGGGAAGATACAACATTTTGTTGTTGTCATCAATTTTTCTATGTTGTCATTAATATAATAGTGTTGATAAATTGCTATTATACAAGATTTATAGTAATTCTCAGGCAAATATACTTTTATGTTATTTAAACATTACCAACTTTCCAGGAAAATATTTATGATTTCCGCCTAGAAACAACTGTATGACTAAAAAGCAGTATAAAAATATCTGGGTTTTAGGATTTGATAAATTATAGTGACTCATATAAGAACATTAATGATGCACTGGATGAAGGATTGTGCCAAGGTTGATAAGTATGCAAGGGAGATGGTTTTGTCTTCTGGTGAAGCCTCCGAAGTAGAAACCAAGAGGCTGTGAGTTCAAGTCCCGCCTTGGTCATGAAGCAGGCTGGGGGATTTGGGGCTAGTCTCTCAGCCCAACTCAACTCACAGGGTTGTTGTTGTGGGGAAAATGAACACACAACTACTCATTGGTACTCAGCCCCCATGGTTTCTGCAGGGAAGGGCTTTTAAGGATGGGGGATGAGTTAGTGCACTTAGTGAACTCAAACAAGGCCTCAAATATCTGGAAATCCAACAAAATGGGGCTGCTCTTCCCAAGAATGTTTATTTGAGCAGCCTTTAGAGCAACGAGATATTTATATCGAATAACCCTGCCAAGAGTCCAAAGGGAATTAACCTCCAAGAGCTGCAACGGAGTTCCCAGAGTCATTTCAGGGGGCCGATACAAAGAAAGAGCGCCTGAGCTGAGACTGGGGCCCTGTGGACAAGGGGCCACTCGAACTGCCGCTCACACAGAGGCGGTATTCAACCAGTTCTCATCGGCTCAGGTGAACCGGTGGTCACCCCTGGTTGGCCACACCCCTGAACCGGGTTGCCTGCTTGTCCCAATTGCTTTCCTAGCTTTCCCTACCACCTGGTGGCTATGACGCAGATTGGGCAGATGTCCCAGGACTGTTGCACATGCGCACTGTGTGTGCAGCCGTGCGTGTGCTACTGATGCAGTGCGCATGTGCAGCAGCCCTGGGACATCCGCCTGTCTGCCTGGAGCACTTTTTCTTACTTCTCCTGGCGGATGCGCCTCCTCCAGTCCAGCCCGGCCTGGCCAGCCAGCAGGGGAGTGGGCGGATGTCCCGGGGCTTCTCGGCCCCCCCTTGTGGCGATATGGCTGCAGGAGTCCCTCGGGCCGGCTGAGCCGAGAGCCGCCATTCCCAGGTTTCTACTCTCCCGTGCTTGGTCGACGCCTCTTCATCTTGCCTGAAGCGGTTGGCCCTGCCCCTCACCCTCCACTCCCTCGCCTGGCCTGAGAAGGGAAGGGGGACGGTGGGGGATAGCAAAGAGAGAGGGGGGAGGCAAGAGAAGAAAGAAAGAAAGAGCAAGAAAGAAAAAGGGAGAGAAAGAGAGAAAGAAAGAAAGAAAGAAAGGGAGAATGGAGAAAGTGAATGATATATATGAATGGATAGATAAATACATGGAAGGAGGAAGGGAGGGAGAGAGAGAAAAAGGAGAGGAAGTTAGGACACAAACCCTGGCTTCAGAAGACTCTTTGAAGCAGCACAACAATCTCGGGCTGGCATGCAACAAATCTCAGAGGTCATCTAGTCCAACCCCCTGCTCCAACAGGAGATCCTTACAGAATCAAAAATAGCAGAGTTAGAAAGCTCTCTCTGTGTGAGTGTCTGAGTGTGTGTGTGTGCATGTGTGTTTGTGTTTGTGTTTATGGTTGTCAAAACTCCAAAAACAGGACAAGTAGCTCTGGGGAGATCAGTCATAAATTAGAACGCTTGCTAAGCAACTGGCCATTAAGCGAGGACCAATTGTATTTGATTTGCCAGTCACATGGCCACAAAGCTAGGCCCATCTGGTCACGTGACCACCAAGCCACACCCAGAAATTCAAGCCATGCCCACAGAACCAGTAGTAAAAAAAATTGAATCCCACCAGTGAGTTCACAGCCTGCTATGCGGCATCTCCTATCAGGACTCAGGGATTCACTTTGTGACGCCTCTCCTAATAAAATATCCGGGAAATACAGAACTCTTTTATGTGCAACTGCAGTTATCAGATCAGTAGGAAGGAGCTTCTCTGAATGGGGCCAAATTCTGTTCTGCCGTAACACAAATTTATGTATTTATTTATTTAGGACATTTACATTGCCACATATTCGCACATGACTCAGCATTAGGCAGACTCTAACTGCCCCTTGACTGTCGTTTATTTTTATTTTTCTCCATTATTATTATTATTATTTGTAATGCTGGTCTCTGACTGTACTAAAAGTGGACTGGATGAAGGAGGAAGCTGTGTTGGAGACATTTGCCATCTTGAGTTATTTGTAAATAAATACATGTTTATGAAAACAATCCCAAAATCGTACTTGACTGCAACCTGAAACTGAGTCTTGAGAGAAGACAAGGAGGAGATTATGAGAGCAGCTTCTTCAACTTGCAAAATCTCTCAGTTGGACAAGGAAGGATTCAACACTCTTCCAAAGACGGAAAGAGGTGTTGGGAGTTAAAACCCTTCTCATTCCTAGGAAAATAAAATATTTTAGGATATACTAAAAAGACACAATACATTTCCCTAAAAAGAAAAGTAGAAACTCAGAGAGCCTGAAACTCAGCCCCAACCCCCCCACTTGCTAATGGACCATTACTCTGGCCTAGGCCACTCTATTTTACATAACGAAGTTCTACTCCAGGTAAAGCTATATAGGAATTGCCCAAAGCCCTTTCATTACATCACCATCCAGCCAGGCTCAACCAAGCCTGGGACTCAGGACAGCCTTACAGAGTTGCCGCTGCATGGCCCCATGGGAGTCTGAAAACTGATCAGAATACAAGCTCAAATTCAAATCCCAACAGAAGGCATAAAACAGTTGCACTCTCAGCATCTCAGCCCTTCTTTCCTCAACCAAGGCATGTGCTCCTGTCCACCATTAAACCATCTTCCAAGCAGTCACCATGTTTCCAGCGTCTTTCTTCCCCACTTGGAACTGAACCCAGAAGGAGATTTCTTCCAACAGAGGTTAGACAGAAACTTCAGATCTGCTCCCTGTTATTCTGGAGCGTCAGACAGGAGCAATTAGATGGTGCAAATCTCTTGACCTTTTGCAGCACAAGAAGGTTGAGATATTCCCCTCCTTCTCCTTTGGGTTCCTTCTCCAAAGGATCTCAGATGAATGGATCCCTATTGGGACCCCCATACCTGCCACGGCTGCAGCCTCGGAGCCCCCAACCTCTTTTCTCCGTCCTTCCTTCCCCTCCTCGATCTGGAGGAATAAGCGGCATTCATGGCCTGGGCCAAAGTCTGAATGATATTGTTGCAATGAGGTTGATTTATGATCCGTTTCCTGTTCCTTTTCTCCTGGGTCTCCAGTGGGGCTTTCTGGGTGCATCTTCTGCGGCCTTTGACAGAAAAGACGTGCTTGGAAAGGGAACAGCGGAAATAATGATCTTGAAATGGATCTTCCACAAAGAAATGGGGTTCAAAGGCAGCATCTCTTGGCCTTTGTTTTCTCAGAAAATCAAAATTCAAAATACTATGGATGTATTTGAGAAGTATGAGCTTGGTTATTGTATTCCTTCCAAAATTTGTGAGGATCCAGACTTTCCCTTCGATGGATCCTGGCAATTGCATAAGTGCTTCATGGAAAAGTATAATTCTGTCCCCGATGGGAATAAATTCTATGAAGTGAACAAAGACATTGACTTGTCTCCACTTAGAGAGGGCCTCCCTGAGGGGTGCTGTTTCTTCAGTTGCTGAAAATCGTTGTGATATAACCACACAAATTCCATTCCTGACAAGCATAGGAGGGAAAGTCCTCATGAAATCATCTCCACTATCTGTGTCTGAAGCAAAGAGGCCAATCAGGGTCCATCTGAAATGGAGGAGCAGCTGGACAATTGCTGGGTAGTGGAATCCTTTTTTGGGGAGCAGTGGGTGGAAAATGGGGAATCTCCTTTTATCACTCAGAGCCTCTGAAACTAATATATGAGAGATCTGAAAAAGTAATGAAGAATAATGTTGTATATAGACACATACATACTCGTAATACTACGTTCTAATTGGACAACCACTACCGCCTAGCGATTGGTGGTTAACAAAGCATATTGATTGGCCGCCTAAACGGCAGGAGGTTTAAAATGATACCATTGGTTGTGAGCCATCAGCAGCCGCTTTATAAGAGGCTGCTGCGGCTCAAATTTAGTTGAAGTTACTGACAGTTAATAAAGAGCTGAACTCAACTCCGGTCTCGAGTCTACTTTGTTCTGGCGACAGAACAAATAATATGTTATAATGTGGTCCAGATCAACTCCAAAATATTACTTATTGACAAACCCAATTTTGTTCTGATGAACATATCAGAATAGTTTGTTCCTTAGTCACAGTTTAAATATTTTAGACAGTTAAATATTTAACAAGATTGTATATAAAAATGGAACCCAAAATTATATTAAATAAAAAACAATTAAAAATGCAAGGTGAATTTCTTTGTCACTCCCACAATTCCAACTATTATATTCAAATTAGCAGATGTCAAATACAATGTTTGGATCTAAGATACAGGGCAGTTTTATGTGCTATTTCTGAGTACTGAAACCTCTTTCTCAGCTTCTATATCCCAAATTCTTTGTGGAACAATTTTTCAGCTTCTTCTCCAGATGTACAAGAGACTAAGAGACCACAACTCCTAACACAAATTGACAGTTGTACAATCCAATAAGTCTTTAATTGAAATTTTGCCTGTTTTGGGACTTGCTTTAATTTTAAACCAATAATTATATACCCTGAATTTATACAAAGTAGAAACGTTATAAATTCATAACTTACTGTATCTCTGAGGGCAGGAGCTGAAGTCCTTTTATCCACCCCAAAGATCCTCTTCAGATCCTGTGATCTCAATAATTTTTTATACAGAGACAGGACTATTGCCAACTTGATTCCAATTTGATAAGGCAGATATTATTGATATGTGAAAATGAACATAGTAATAGAGGACCTCCAAAGCTGGATAGTTTTTCAATAGTTGAATATTCAGTAGAATATCCTCTATAAGGACCTTATGGCTCTTCAGGCCTTTAATGGTGAATTTGAAGATGAACATAATCGACTAAAACATAGTTTATATGTTCCCTAATATTCTGAAAAACAGCTCTTAAATTCTATGAAGATTTTGGATCTGTTGTTGATCCCCACCACCCCACTCACCTTAGATAGAGAAAAACACACACAAACCTGTGGGACTTTGTAGGTGCCTCCTAATGCTGACATCTGGATGGAGATGTCCCTGGCAGCTCCATCAAACAGAGCCAGGAGGTTCTCCTTCCTCCCACAGCCGTAGTTGGGGACATTGGCTTCTCCAGTGGAAAGAATGTCCAGCAAGGCATCTGAAGTGCGGAAAGGACTCATATAGTTGTCATGGATGTTGTAGCCAAGGGTGAGATTGTACAGGAGCTGGGAATTCTTGTGGACCATTTGAATACCAAAAATTAATATTGGGGTATTTCTTAGATCAGAACTTTTCCTATTGTAAAAACAATATTCATGTTATTATATTCAATAGCAACAACAAATGTTTTTAAAATATATAATCCTTCACAAACCTACTAAGCCTTAGGACAACATTGATCCAAATCGAATGATCAATTATGCAAATGAGAGAGGCAACTATAATTGTTTCAATTGTTACTTAAACAAATGTCATTATTCAAGTGATGAACTCAGGAATGAACCGAGAAAGGAAAATCATCTGGATTTCATTCAGGTCCCTTTAAAACTCCATCTTTGGATTTTACTCTCTTCAACAAAGTAAGGCAAAAGAGGAAAGCCGTGGAAATAACAATCATTCAGGAAATTTGACAGGTCCTGAGGTACAAAAATAAGTGACATAAGAAGAAAAGGAGAGTGTGAGAATTGCACATGGAGGGAGTGCAACTCCATCACCCTGCATGACTTACCAAGGAGGAGGTGTAGAAGGAGGGCTGTTGAAAGGCCACATTATAGGCGACACCAATGTTGCAGTTGTGACCACACCAATGAGATGGTCTCCTGGCCTGTAAAAGCTCCATGGATTGTAGCCATCCTGGTACTCCAAACTCAATGGGCATTTCCTTCTCAGCTTCCCACAGACTGATGGGGACACCAGCAGCAGCAGCAGCAGAAGCAGGAGGTCCATCATTTGTGGCATGAATCAATCTGCTTCCTGTTTCTAAGACAAACAACAGGAACAGTTGGAAAAATAAAAAGACTCTGAGAAGCGCCAGTGGCTTTCCTGATCTAAGCAGAGAATCACTCAGTTTCATCTGCAAAGGAGAGAAAGGTGCAATCAAGAGCAGAGCCTGCACCTGTCCCAAAACTTGGTCCCAGAGAGCTTCGCCCAAGGAATTTATCCTTTTCTGATACAAGATCCTTTGCATGTGGCTTCAGTCTAATGCCTGCATCAAAGTCAAAAACTGGAGATATAGCATCACAGGTCTCAAAGGCCCAGATAGTCATAATTACAGCAAGAAGCAACTTCGCCTCATGGGATCCTGAACTTTTTCTGGGCTCCATCTGGAGAGGAGAGGCTGGAATAAAAGATTTTAATTAAAATTATAGATACACCCCTGGGGTCATTGTTCTGTTGTGGTTGTGGTCCTTCCTCCCAGTCAGGGCAAGTCCAGAAAGTGATGCTGGGGAAGAGAATTCAGCACCCAGGGAATTGACTTCTGTTGTCCTTCAACATGGCCTCTTGTCTCCAGAGATTGCTGGGGAAGGTCACCCAGAGCAATGGGGTTTGGTGCCACTTCTAAGTTATTGCCATTCAACTGTAGTGTTGCCTGTCTTCTAATGACAATTGGCACCCCTGATCTCTGCCCAAGGTTAAGAGTAGACCCTATTTGAAATTCTGTTTTATGTCATAATCCCATATATTGATCTTAATTGCAGTCGGTTTTAAAATTGCTTGTGCCTGAAGTGAAATTTCATTTCCCATCTTTTCTAGCAATATTAATTCTGAGATAAAAGCTCATTAAGAAGCAGGAAAGTGACAACTTGTGGACTAGATCATTGGGTAAATAGGGAGAAAATTATAGAATGGATGGGATTTTTTATTTTTATTTTCTTGTCATTCCTATGTTACCTTACCATGTTCCTATAATACACCAAGATTCTTTATATTTTGATTTTTCTTATTTTTTTAAATAAAGAATGGACTGTAAGTTCTGCAGGTGCGATCTATCCATCCCGATCTTTCCTTTCTTTTCTTTCTTTCTTTCTTTCTTTCTTTCTTTCTTTCTTTCTTTCTTT